>PVLA01000341.1:462060-609162 GCA_004027455.1 Hydrochoerus hydrochaeris | reverse complement strand
AGGGGAGGGAAGGGGAGGGGGAAATGCATTTCTATCACAGGTATATCCATTAAATTCCTTATAAACAAAATATTATAAATTATTCTTTGGAGATGGATGCTTGCCCTCTGCCCCAACTGGGTGCTATGGTTTTGTATTGTCTAAAAACACTGGTTGCTAAGTGTTTTCACTTGGGAAATAGTTTGCTAATCAAATGTAACTGCTCATATGGACACAATAAACATTGCCCTCTGATCTCACTGCTAAGTTGTTGAGAAACACTGTGTTAGAGTGGACCGATGCTGGATGTTGAGGTAGCCCACAAACCCAGTCGGATCAACCATTCACTAGACATGTGATGTAGAGCAAGAATTTTTACAATTCTTGAGAATTAGAACCCAAGAATAAAAGGAAAAAAAAGTGGTAAAGTATAAATTCTACATTGCAATTATACATATCAATTACATACAAGTTGTACAATATTGCTAAACGCAATTATCAAGCAATAATTGCCAGGTTTATATTTGCTCACAATGCAAGTGACATTTTCTGTTTCCCATTTGTAAAATACCACAAACTTACAGCACACCTCCATTTAGAAGGCACACAACTTGAATCATGCTTGAAAATTCTCACAAATGAAGTTGCTTCATATCACCCATTATAACATAATGTTTAATATAATTGGCGTGCTCTGTTAGAATGTGCCAGTAGTATCACAAAACAGAAAGTTCTAGAGTAGATCAGTTGCTGCTGTTGAGTCTAATGTTTGGCCTTTACTGTAGTTGCTGGTAAAACTGGGGCACTCTTTACATAGTTATTTTTTACTACACTGAGAATATATTAATTAAGCCTGATGTAAATAGAAAGTACCCATTTTAATCACACTTACTGTGAGCTGCTCATTGGGAATAAAATGCTTTCCCTTGGTGTAGTGAGTAGTACACGAGAGTGACAGAGAATTTGAGAATATGGGGGCCTATTATTTTGTTTTTGGTTTTTGTCTATATTTCAAAATTCATAGATAATCTATAAAATATTTAGGAGCATTTAATTCTTTCTTTTTTCCTTTTTGTGATGTCTTCCTTTCTTGTTTTCTCTGACCTTAGGTGAGTGTTAGAATCCAAATCACATGTACAATTAGCAACTAAATGCCCATTATATATAAGATATTTCAAGGTTGCAAAGTTTCTTACAACATATTTTCTGTATCAAAAGAGTCTCATTGGGGGACACAAAACATACCACATGAAAATTTCATGATACAGGACTTATATGTGGTCTCAAACAAATCATAACAGAGATGCTATATGATATAGATAATTCCATTAATTGCTAAATGAATGCTATTAACTCTAACTACTACATGAACCTGGAGAGGAATAAAATCTGGAAACTCCCCCATTAGATTTGAGGCAGAGGACAGCAAAACCAGAGAACTATAAACAACCTCAGTGCCTGAGTCAGTTTGGATGTAAGAACTGCTATTGAGAGTCAAGAGAAGAGGACGACCAATGGCAAACAGAAAAACAGGCCTGACAAAAGGCAAGATGAACAGAAGTTTGATGATTATCATTGATATTTTTCTACGTTAGGTGGTAAAGAGGCAAAAGCCAGTATTCTAAGGCAAAATTAATCTCAGAGGGCCAATGAGGGCCAATCAAGACTGGTTCTAGAATTAAAGGATACAGGACAGGATGCTATCAAACTGGTCCTAGAAGAGAATTAAAGCACTGGAATGAAGTAGGTAAATATAGACCACAACAGAGACAAAATGTGTGTGTGTATGTGTGTGTACATGTAGTGTATGTGTGTGTGTGCATGTACGTGTATATCAAAATGATAAGGATGGGGTTGTCTGAGAGGGGAGAAAACACAAAGAGAAGATAGTAAAGGCAAGAAGCCTGACAGTTCGCAGCCAACACTTAAGCCCAGGAACAATTTGAATAACACCAAGATATACTAGAAAAAGGATTTTACCATAGAGAAGCAAAATTATGACTACGTTAAGGTAAAATATGGAAACATTTTATCTAAGATGGTGTTCCCTGGGGAACATGTGATAATCTAGAGATACTTTTAGCTATAATTATTGGGCTTTGTAGCGTGAGGTTGCTAAAGGTCATCTCCCCAGTGGAGGATGTGGACGTTGTTATACATCAGCAGTATGGAGGAGGATTTTTCCATAATAAATAATTTTCTGGCCAACATATTAATAGCACCAGTGCTGAGAATCTTCATCCAGAGGCTTCCAATGAAAAGAGGAAAATTTCTGAACAAGATTACTTAGTTGCAAAACAATATCATCCAGCTGACAAATGCCAACATTGTACATTTATCACAAAAGAATTTAAGCAACAATTATTGTCAAGTTCTGCAGAATATCCACCTACTACAACAGACTTTTAGAAGGATACATCCAAATTCATCATTCTGTATTAATAAACTAAAGACAACTTTCATCAAAATCTGGCCAATTGAAAGTAACTCTATGTTGGGCACAGTCCTTTTCAGAAAGAATTCAGGTATAATGAATGGAAAATTACCTTAAAGAAAAGACTGAAAGATATGACAATTTAAACCCAACTCTAGGTCCCATTTTCTGTTTATCTTTCTAAGCTACTTGTGAATGCTGACCCATTTAATGATGACAAAATGTATATCCTGAGGAATCTGTATTCCTTGTGAGGTATTTGATGGATGTGTATCAGATGAGAAAATAGTGCATGCCTAGGATCCATAATATTTGACCTTTAAATTGGTATTAATATGTCATATATACAACATGATTGGAAACCCCAGCCAAGTGTATAAAGCACCTACTGAGATGAAAGACATTCCTCAAGGGGGAACCTGTCTCAGAACCAGTTAACACTGCCATGAGTACTTTACCCATTGCTACAGCACATTAGCCACAAACAATTTCTATCCTAGGAAGTATATTTAGTGTACTTACTGGTGCATAATAAATATTTGATCCTAATTAGATCTAATGAATGAATTTTAATTCTGTATTCATCAGCTTTTTTTAAGGACACCAACAAATATTAGAAAAAAGTGTTTTAGGGGAATGGATTTCGAGCTAGTTATTTTAACATTACTGCTAACACTTTTTTACTTTTTGAAGTCATTTAACTGACTTCAAAATATGTGGGAAAAATTCCAGTCACATTTTTACTGGCTTCTAGATGAGGCATCATCTAGAAGTTTTTTTTTTAAATGATAAGCGAGGTTAAAAAATTCATCAGGAGAATTATAAATTGCATAATGATTCAGTGCAATGTACTGGGATTGAACAAGAAATCTTAATTGCTTATTTTATTTCATTGAGAAGTGCAAGGTAAATGCTTTCTAAAATGTAACTTGGAAAATTTTAATTAAAGAACTCATTTAGAATATTAACAAATGTATGCAAGTCTATTTTTAAAGATTATTTATAAAAGGTACTCTTCTAAGATAAAGTAAAAGGATAACAATTTTGATTTGGTGTATTGACTAATATGTTCTTTCTTTAGTTTCAATGACATACTGACTCTTATCCTCTTAGGAGGCAGAAGCATTTCAGCAGCATTTTCTAAGAGACATACTGTATGTATCATTTAAGTGCCTTCAGGTGGACTAGAAAAGTTGAATTCTGTTTTTTTTTTTGCCTTTTCCTATGGAATCATCACTACTGGATTTGAGTTGCTAACATTATTCACCCATTTAAAAATTTTCCTTTGAGAAATGTGTCTTCATACTTCATCACAAAATCTACTAAGACACATCTGGTAGTAGTGTAGGGTCATGTAATTCTATAATTTCACCAACTGTGTAAAGTTGGCCAATGATTTCCAAATCTTCGAGGCATGATGCTAGAAAATTAAAGATACAGTGAAGGCCCCAGGGGCATAGGAAGGCCTTGGCTTCTAGAAGACGTTTAGGAAAGAGGCTCCATTTACTTATTACTCCACTCTGCTGTAGGTCTCTGAATTATCTGTCTCCTGAATGCAGCGGGTAGGCAAGAGTAGAAAAAAATATGGAGGATTGAACCTAGGCTTTAGGAGGCAAATTGAGAAGGAGAATGCATCACATCCCTGGCTGGAAATCGATCTCATGGCTCTCCTAACTGCAGAGCTTGCTGAAGAATGTAACTAATTGTGTCTCCAGGAGGAGAGGAAATGAGGTTTTTAGAGCACATCATCGTTTTTAACAATTCAATCTGCAGGAAAGAAACCATAATCATAACTGTATGTCACTGGTGGGATATGTGTGTTCTTGTATTTTTCTTTCAAGACAAAAGATTCTAATGTAGAGTTGTTTTTTCTGAACTAACACCTCAGTATTTTGGCTCAACGGTAGTGTTGGCACTTTGAGATAAATAATTGAGATAAACTTTGGTACTGGGTCTCTTAAAAAGTTCACCATCACTGCTCATGGTTGACAGGTGCATTATCAATGATTGACTCTCTTCCTTGACAGAGTGCTGATTTGAAGTAGAGATCTGGACAGGGCCAGTATAAAGCTATGTGAAGATGATACGCCTGTGCTCTGGAAAACTAGCTGTAGAGCCAGTCAAATCATTGTCCTACTCAGTCCACCCTCCTAGTGTTCCTTGCAATTGTGAACCTCTTGTCTCTGGGTGGCTATATTCCATTACAATCACAGCCAGTTAATAGTAAGATTTGATTAGCGACACCTGCAACTTCATCTCCACTATCACCTGGGATGAGGTCGCAAGGAGGAAGAAGTCAAGAAAGCAGTAGAGACCTGAAACTTGCACCAGTGCAAGGAGTTTGTGAAAACAAAACAAAACGAACAAGACAAGACAAAACAAAACAAAACAAAAACAGTTTTCTGGTTGTAAAATACACAACTTGAAATTTGGTATAAATATCAGATCCTAAATTATTCCAGTCACATTTTTACTGGCAAACATTAGCAGAAGATGACACAACAAAGAGTGTCATAAAGCTTGCAAGTAGCAACAAATCTTAAAATCCCAGATTGAAGCATCATCTATGGGCTAGACCACACATGATTCCATGTCACACGGGCTTGCACTTGCTACTTAGCATTAGAAGTAGCAGGATGATCTTTCAAGAGCTTTGCTTTTAATTATCTGTAAGAAAAGAAATGATTTCTCCCCCCTACCTCTCACTTGGCACAAAATCTTCTAACATTATCTCTGAGTTGACATAAAATCATTCAAAGATTGTTCATCCCACTTAGCTTGGTAGCATACCCAGTCATTTTAATTAGAATAGTTTAACTTTGGGTGTCAGAAAACAGATCTAACATAAACAGCAGTTAAAGTGCAAAACAAAAAATAAAAATAAAAGAGTCGCAGACATTTACAAATGTTATTTTAAAGGAACCATAAAATTGAGGCAGCTTGATTTGAAACAAATGAAGACATCCAAGAATTTTAATAGTGTACAGGTTTTTTCAACTGCTGATTGGCAGAATAGACATTAAATCAGTGTTGCTTTTCATTTACAGCTTTTTAAAGAGAGGATGTTCCAAGAATATCAAACAGCACATGCTCAACAGTAGCTTTTTTCTATGCAGCTTGTAATAATTATTTTGTTTATGCTGTTACAGCCAATTATTCATACATGTATCTTAAAGTTTAAAGACTAATGAAAATCAAATTAAAAAATTTCCTCTTACTATAGCTGTAATCTTGCATTGCATGGATTTTAATTATACATATTTTTCAAAATCATAGGCAGTTGATTTGATAAAGACACTATTTCAGGAAGGTTACTCTTTTGTTCTAGTATTCCAAACCTAAGAAGTTCAAAATTGAAAGACTTTGCTTTGAGAAAAGACTCCCAGGTCACCCTGCTCCCCCACGGCTGCCTAGAGAATTGGTTCAGAGTGCTCAGCCATCTATGTATGCACTCCGGTGCCTTTGTAGCCATGATTCAAGGGAGCCCAGTCACAGGTCAAACTGGTGGCAGACTTTGATGTCATCTATGTAGTATTGACTTCATAGGTGTGCAGAGTGCAAGAGTTTCTGGGTTAGGAAACCTACGCAGATTTTAGAAGCCCTGGGAGTCAGTGTGCTCATGAAATGGCAGTGGAATTGAAACCAAAAGTTCAGTGTACCCAAAATGTTGGAGAGGCTAGGAATGTGGAACATCTGAGGAAAGCCACCGACCTTGAGGAAGTTGCCTCTAGAGAGAGGTTATGAGAGCAGCAAGTGGCAATGCCAGCAGTATGGAGATGCCCAAACCACTTGGAGTTCACATCTTTGCCTCAGATGCTGGACACAGATCACAGGATTTAATTTTTCCTTGCTGGTTTTCAGTCATGCTTTTGTCCCATTCCTTATTCTTTTTTTAAAATCTCTCTATTCTTCCCTTTTAGAATGGGAATGTTGACTTTGTGCCATGGCATGTTAAGAATGTTTAACTTTGTTTTTGATTTTTGTTGGGGTTCACAGCTAAGATTTTGCCTTGAGTCTCAGAGTAGACTTTGGATTTGGTAATGCTGAAACTGTTACAATTCCAGCAACTCAGAATTGGACTAAATGCATTTTGCATAAAGAGATGTGCATGAGTCTTTTTGGGGCCAGGAGAGAGATTGTTATGGTTTGTATCAAGAATGTTTCCCGAAGGCCTTAAGTGGTCTTATGCAGAGCTTTTGGAAGATTAATTGAATCATGGAGGGATATAGCTGAGTTACTGTTAGCAGGCTGGATCTGGTCAGAAGATGTGGGTAGTTGCAGATATAACCTATAATGGTATCTCTCCCTTCCTGGCTGCTAACTTCTTTGTTTCTTTCCTAACCATCATTATACAATAGCTTTTCATTCTGCCAAGCTCTTTCATTGTATCTTCTTGCCTTGGAGCAGCTGACTATGGATTGAAACCTCTAAAAACGATGAGCTACAACAAACTTTCTTCAAGTTGCGTATATCAGGTATTGTGTCTGAATGATGTGGAAACTAAGACAGGGACAGAGGAAAAGGATGTATTTTTCTAATGGTTGCACTAGATAACTATATGATATGGCATATTGAACAGCAGTGGGTAGAGAGAACACAGGTATAATAATTCACAAAAGTCATAATAATGAATAAAACAAAAAATACCTAACAAATTTCTGAAATAGATGAATTTCCTGGGGTTTTATTTTATGTAATTTTAAAGAAATGGTAAATGAACTAATTTGATAAGGTTCTGCTGTGCTTTAGATAAATACTGTAAGGAGTTATCACCAATGATATTCAGAGATAGATGGTGATATTTTAGATAGAAGTCAAGAATAAACTTGTGGATTTCCATTGTTATAATTCTATTAATTGCTTTCACGGTCCTAAGTTACTATTACTTCAAAGTTTATCACTTTTTGATAAATTCTATGATTACTGTCTGTATTTTAAGTCTCTTTTAGCTGTCAATTAAGGTTCTGTCTTCAGTCTATGTAAGATACTCAATACCACAGTACTTTGACATTCCCTTTGTGGAACATTTCTGTTTTTCACTTCAGGTTGGCTCATTGAAATGCTCTATACTCACCAAGAGCACAGTTTTTGGGATTTCAATTGCCATTTTAATTTCTGTTTTATTCAACATAGCCTCATTTCCCATTCATGCTTAGATTTACCAGTTTAGATTTGACTTTCATATCAGTAGCAACTTTTATATATTATGCTTAATTTCTGTGAATTAGAAGTGCCTTAACTTTTTCATAGTTCAGGCAAACATTAGAAAGGAATACACTGAGAAACGAACAAAATTCATCTATGTCTTTTTTGACTTCTGTAACTGGTCCTAAAAAATGCCCTCAAAGAACTCAGATGCTTTTCACAAACACAAGTTCATGAACATAGCCACAAAAATCAAAATGTGCAATGCATTAAAACACAAAACTTTCTTTTTTAGTTGTGTACAGATATTTTCATTTGAAAACATCGACACAGCTAAAATAAATAAACCCCATTGTTAAATTCAAGAATATGAGTAACAGAAGAAGCAGAATTCTAATTGTTACTCTAATAATTCATCAGCATACTAGTAAAGCAAAATATATTTCATTTTAAATGATCATTTCAGTTATATAATAAAAGTTAATAAATATAACCCCAAACACAGGTATAGTTCACACACATGCACATACATATATATTCATATTGGGTCTGTGGAGAAAACATATCTTTTATGTTAAAACTGTGCATTTCTTTATAACATAGTTTAACTTTAAACATTTTCTTTCACTTTTACCTCTTTACACGCACCAAAGCAAACATTTGAACATATGTTAAAATACTCAAATTCACAGCTGTAATAAGCAATGATACACAAATTTACAGCTGTAATAAGCAGTGATACTTTATTCATTGAGAAATCTGCAGTAGAAATCTGATTTGAACATGTTTATCTTGAAAGTTCAAATGAAAAGTTCAAAAAATATTTTCTCTATCGTCATATTCATCTTTTATAGATTATTTCAGAAATAGTAGTACTTTGATATTTAAATGGTAGCAAATGCCTCAATTATCTCCACAATCCATGGATAACATATGCATACTAATATAGACAGCTATCATTCTACATATATTCTTCCTAAGAGACAAAGGCCATAATATAAATATACCTATATTTAAAGAGTTGATATTCATAATGATTTTTGATCTGCTTGTTTTTGGATAAATCACACTTTAGTCTAATTGTTGATATAAGGGACTATCTAGGCATAATGCAATGTTTCTACTGATTTTTACCCTTGTAATTGATTTTCATAATCATTTCACTAAGCTCAAATATAAAAATCCTTACAACTGGTTCTGAAAATAATAGATTCTGTTCTCATAGCTTTCTGCATCTTTGTTTCATAGATCTGGTTACAATTTTAATTACATAGCTATTTGGATAATTACCTTTTGATAACTGGGCTTCCTCTGCATTGTAAGCTCCATGATAGCAGAAAGACTATCCCAGTGACTGGCTGCAAGGCCAAGACAGTACTGAATGGACCCTCGATAAGGGATTTCTTATTAAATGACATAGAGATCAATGAATCGATCAATGTTCTTATTTACAATTTCATCCTTCATATCATGCTAATTAAAATTAAGTTTATTATTATTATAGTAAAATTTCAATGAGTGGTGACTTAATCTGGAACTGTTCCAGAATATGATTCCATTATTTTTTTAACTGAACAATATACCTTGGTTTATTAAATACTCTGTTCTGCTTATGGATTTAAGATTGTACATATAAATCAGAACATCAGTAAATTAAAAATTGTCTAGTAAAACCAACTAATGCTGGTTTTCACTTTTTAAGCAAATGTCTTATAGGATTTTTATAATACTTCAGTCATTTATTCTTAACATTATATTGAATTTTTAGTTTTAACAGTTACACTCTAACCGTAGGACATTCGTTAAAACAAAGCTTAACATTTAGCGTTGCTCCTACAACCATCATGGAAGCACAGAAGTACAATTAAGCAAATGATTTGTGAGCATTGTTAATAACATGTCAGAGAATCCGAGGAAAAGGGTTTTTTGAGGTGAGTATCAGGGTTGACATTGGAGCACTGTTCATGGTGAGTACAGTGAGCCACACCCTTTCCTTACTAATGAGTGCGAAAATATTGCCAGCTCTGTCTATTTTATATCTTGGAAAACACAAGGCTATTGATGCTTGAACCTGATACACTGAATTTCCCTTTATTGGATGACAGGTCTTTTTTTCTGGTCCTTAAGGCCTGGGAAAGAGATAGAAGTTGCTATATGATAGGAGAGTTTGGTAGATGGGAAGTTTACATACAAAGCTCATTTATTTTGGCATGGTTACTGTGATTGTAAGGCAGTAGATTGGACAGCTGAGAGAAAGGACTCAAAGAAGATACTAACAAGAAATCCTAGGCAAGAGTGCTGCAGTAGCCTTTCAACTGGGACCAGAGGGGATACTAGAGATGTGTAGGTCAAACAAGAGTAGTGACTAGTTGATGCAAAGAAATGTTTGAATGCTCATCTAAGATTCTAAAACTGACTGGGTGACATAATTAACAAGACACAGCCTTGGGGAAGAGGAGCAAGTTGGGATGTGGAAGATGGTAGATTTTAGAAGCATTGAGGCTGAAGTGCTCACAAGGCATTCAAATGCGCTCCTTGTAAAAGAGAGAGAGGTCAGGGACATAAGCTTGATGATTATTGTGAAGGAGAAAATGTGAACTCAGAGAAGACTGTGCAGATTTACACGAGAGGGATGAAACCCAAAGGGATAACTTTAAAGTTAAGCAAAGAATAAGGCATCTGTAAGTATAATTCAGTGGGTGTAATCAGAGACACTGAAGGAAAATCAGGAGCCTCCAGGGTCACGAAAGGAGAAGGAGAAAAGATTTTAATGAAGGTCATGGAGTCAACAGTGTCTAATGCCAGTAACCCAACAGTCTTTTCCTCTCATTCACTTCAAAATATTATTTCTGTTAATTGTGTAATATTTGGTCTCTCTAATAACAATGACATCAGGAAATTAAAAATCATTGTGTTATTAGAACTGCATGATTTATCACAATTTGCTTCTTGTTTACTTTTCTAAATGCTTGTATATAGTTTCATAGACTTTACCTATAAAAGAGTAAGAATGTGCCACCCTAAAATACGCCACGCTGGCATATTGACGGTTTTGAGTTAATGGCACTGGAAAAGCAACAGGTGCAAGATAACTCTGCCCTTTCTGTTTCTTTAAAAGCAGGAGATGAAATTTCCCTGACAAAAATGTCCTCTGTATATCAGTAGCATTCTTATCATCAAGGACTGGAAGTTGAGGTTACAGGAAATCTGTACAAACCTGTCTCCTTGGACAAACTCTTACTTCCTAATCTTTTATCCAACAATAAACTACCTGAGCACAAGCCTCCTTTCCCACTTTATTTTTGTCTAATTTGGCATATATATATATATATTCCATTGTAACTGGGTCTTTGGGTTTTCACTTTGGAATTTCAAAGGATCTTTTGCCACATAAAATTCATATTCAAAATAAAAACTGTAGGCTTGTCTCTTGTTGACCTGACTTATGCCAATTTAATCCTCACATATATCAATTTTTTTTATCGGTAGCAGGGATCGAATTCATGGCCGCCTGCTTGCAAGGCAGGCACTTATGCCGCTGAGCTAAATCCCCAGCCCCTACATCTATCAAATTTAATCCCCACATCCTCACATCCATCTCCCACAAAAGAAACTAAAAAAAAAAAAAAATGAGGGCAGAGATAAAATTTTGCCTGCATTCTACTCAGAAATATAGAAAATAGTATTTTTTGAACTTACTGTTTTAAAATTATGAATTTTTTCAGCTTGTACTATATTTTCAGACTATGATAAAATTATTTGCAGAGAAAAAAACAAGAAAAATCATTCAATATTATTTATCACTTGTAAAAACTCTTTTAAAAGATAGTGATGTTTACCAGTCTTTCCATTTTAGCAAACTAGAGTGACATTATAAATAAAACAAATAGAAAAAGACCACAGCAAAATTTTTCAATATGAAGCATTGATTCCTACTTAATTGTAAGGAAAATCTACTATTTTCCTCTGTTATTAAAGAAGTGTTAAGTGTAGATATTAACAGCTGTAAGTACACAAATTTTTCTGAATAAATTAAATTACAAGAAAGGTATTAAGTTACAGAGTGAAGTCTTTATACTAAAAACTGGCAATCTTTGATTTGCACAATATTGTGCTAACAGGCAACTAAAGAATATTTAATCATAAAAAATTTTTCCTAGTCCCATGGAAAATGAGAAGACTGTCTGTGTGTCACAGTGGCTTCTTATACATTTATTACATAGATACTCTTAATTATCCCAATGGTAAAAAGGCAAAATCATTTTTGTTTTAATGCTAAACTCAAATCTCACCATAAATTCTTATAAAATGTAGTGACATTATTTAACAGTTTAAATAACTGTATTTATATCAGTGCTATGTGGAGAAACACAAATCATAAAAATGATCATGAATATAGTTTTATAAAAAAATATTTGCCTGCTAAAGAACTGAATTTATTTTCTCTTCTTATTCACTATTTATATATATTTTGAGCCCTGGGCAAAAGTATAGATGTAGAAGCCAAACGTTATACCATCTGTTGTGTCATTCCCTTTCTATAAATTTTCAGAAAATTGGGCTGCTAAAAGTGAAAAATTAATACTGTGAACATTAGCTGCTTAGGAATGTAAAGAATTTATTTTGTACACAGAATGTATAAGGCATGTGATATAATCCTCAATTGTGCAGGGTTTTTTTTTCAGACATTCAACAGATACAAAGAATAATGTAATAAATATCCATGTAACCTTCACTTATCTTAAAATACAAGGTAATTCAAGTACAAATTCAAGTCAAGCCCACTGCACAAGATGGTAATCAAAATCTCTTTTCTGTAACTGGTTTTCCTCAGTTTTCTATTTATCAGTTTATATATTTCTTTACACTGTTATGATACAGATTTTAATAGGTACTCTTTTAAAGTGAAAATACTTTCATCCTATATCTAGTTGTGAGTTTCATCTTTTATTAACTTTTTCTGCATTGATTGAGATTACTGTGTAGATTATGAAGCTTTATGACAAAAGGGATCTTTAAAAAATAAGCAAAACAATATAAAAAATCTACATGACAGTATTTTATTCAATGAAATTATTTATGAAATTGCTTAAGGCATTAAAAGTTATTATCTGTGGTTACTCAAAAAACACTAGTGAACTTAGAATTTCTTTCCTCTCTAATTTATTTGTGAGATCATTCTTAAATTAGCAAGTACAGTCAATTGTTAAATGTACCAAGTTATAATGTTCACTAAAAACATGAAATGGTCTTCTGCCAAATGTTCTGACACACATGCCTTTATTTAGTCTTTCAGAATATTGATTAGAACAACTATACATATGAGTATGTAAAATTATGATGACACAAATGAGTTTTCGCCTTCAACACTTTAAATTTTTATATCCAAAGTAGATAAAATCTTATAAAGAAGATAAAAATCTCTCTGCAAGGATGCTTTCTCACTTTAGCATAAAAATTATCACTTGATTTTAGACAAGTTTGTACAAGCTGTAGTTATTAAATGGTGGCTCTCACCAGATGAGACAAAGTGTGCCAAGTCCAAGTACACTTTGGAATACGAAATACATCCAATATGAGTAAAGTTGCTCAAGACCAAAATAAAATGCAACATATGTTGTATACAAACAAGTAGCTATTGCCAAAATAGTTTTTAAAAGTAACTTTTATTATTCTTTTCACCAAAACCACTCACTGAGTTTATTTTTTCCTTCAGTGTATCACTGGTTCTATGAATTTCTTTTACTATGTTGTGGTCTTTTGTGATCTGAATATAAGTCTAGATACTTGTTTAAATCCAGTTGAGCTCTTATTCTGCCTCAAATGAAAAATGATTATAGTTGATGTAAAAGGAAAATTTTAATGATTTAATTTTGTGTCAGAAGACCAATTTGTTTTCTTATTTAAACTCTATCACAATGTTCTGTAGATGATACATAAAGAAGACATTCTTTGTCTCTGTCCTGTGCAATCAGGGACAGGTACCACTGCTAATTCAGAATGAGGCCAAGGTCTCTTAGTTTGAAGTCTGGCACTCTTCTTGAACTGGCACAGTGACGCATTTTACCTGCATCATGTCCCTGTTGAATCTTTCAGTAAAGACCTTCTGTTCTGGCCTATTCACAGATGTGCACATAAAGATCAAGCAGTAGCCAGGCCATACCTTCCAGTACTGACCCTGTTTTTATACAGGGATTTGGTTTCTAACTTCACACACTTTTGAACAGCATATTTACTTATGGATGGCTTCCTATACTTAATCATGTTTAAAAGTAGGACCTGGTGGTATAGCTCAGTAACAGAATGACATGGTGTGCATGACGGCATGAGTCCAGTTCTCAGCATCAACCCATCCACAAAAAACTGAATCCTCTCATAAGACAAAAAGATAAATGTTGATTAGAAAACATTGTTGATCTGCAGATCAAGACTATATTTGAAAACTATATTTGTGAATCATTCACAAAATTCACAGAATATATATCCATACCTAATTTCTTCAGTATTCTCAGATGTTTTAAAATTAAGAATTTATTCTAAAACTCATTATTGCCTAGTTTAAAAAATTTTCAAAACTAAGTTCAAATAAACACAAAACTTCTGAGTACAACTTGCAGCTAAATTTGAAGCCAATCAAATTTCCTAGGTTTGCAAAACTGAATGAATGACAGAGTAAAAGGCATCTCAAAAGTGAGGACTGCACTGGAATTAAAATCAATGCCAAGTTGTACTTGGATCATGACATTCAATGGGCCAAAGCAACTAAATTGCAATGCTTTAAAAACATACTGCACATGTGTTTGATATGAAGCCAAGCTCAATCCCTCTCTCTCCTCTTAAAATTCAGGTTCAGCTTTATTTTTAGAATAAGAGAAGAACGTTTCTGTTCTATCCATTCGAATAGTAGATTTCATTCCATTAGAGAATAAGTTTAAAAGTTTAAACTGTTTTGAGTTACTCAATTCTTTTTACTGTACCCTCAGGTTGTTTCACCCATCCTTGTCCTAACCCATTTATTATACTATTGGCACAGCCATGACTTTTTTGGCAATCCTTTCCCCTCATTATTTAAATTTTTCTTTCGAAGAAGTAGAGAAAGTTTTAAAAAGTTGTGATTTGGCAATTTATCGTTCCAAAGTTAAAACAAATGCTCTGGTCTTTTGTTATTAATAGAATTCTTCAAAGTAACCAGACCTCCTTGAAGAAATAGCTGATTTTAGGAACAGGGTAGGAAACATACAAAGTAAGCTTGGCCACATACAAAAAAATTCCCAAATGATGAGAGTATCAAGGGACTTCAGAGAAGTGGTGGGGGAGATCTCTCGATTTTTTTTTTTTTTTTTTGTCCCGGGGATCGAACTCAGGACTGCACACTTGCAAGGCAGGCACTTATGCCACTGAGCTAAATCTCCGACTGAGATCTCTTTTAATAGAAGATAATCTGGGCAAATATTACCTCAGCCAGGTGATCAATGATGCCATCAACAGTGCTACTCATCTTGTCACTACGAGCCCTTGAAATGATACAGTGAGAATGGCACTTTGTCTCTGTGGTCTTCCTCCTCCAAGTTCATAACCCAAGAGTAATCACGAGGAAAGCATGTGACAGATTTCAGTAGAAGGATATTTTACAAAGTTTCCTGTCTACTGCTCCCCAATACTGTCAAAACCATCAAAACAAGTAAAGAAAACATTCGAAGCCAACAAGAGACTAAAGAAACACGATGGACACACGTGTACCACATCCTGAATGGGATCGTGGAAGCAAAGGTGAACATAAGGTAAAAACTAACAAACAGGGCTGAGGGTTTAGCCCAATGGTGTAAGCGCCTGCCTTGCAATCGCGAGGTCGTGAGTTAGATCCAAAACAAAACAAAGAAACAAAAAAATCTAACAAACTATGGATAAAGTAGGAGTGTAGACTTTGGTTGCAATCATGTATCAATATCAGTTAATTCATTATAATAAAGATACCATGTTAACATAAATGTTGGTAATAGAGGAAAGGTGGTGGGGAGCATGTGGGAGCTTTGGTCCTATCTTCCCATTTTCTCTAAATTTAGAACTAAAAAATAAAGTTTGGCTAAAAAATTAAAGTGGACATTTCTTGTTGATATGAAAGGCTACCTTAAATGTCCAGTTTATTTGTATTATGGTGTGAATTATTCAACAGTTATTAACTACAACTCTTCTGCAATCACATGCTAATATTTTCTTAACTCAGGGGCCATGGACTAGCTCTCTAATCTGTGTGACTCTTGCAATCCAGACAGCTAGCTATCTGGGATACTTTTCTCCTTCATCAGCACATCAATGGCATCTTCACTTTCTCCTGGCAAAAGAGAAGTGGAAAATAACAGAAAAGAGCATAGGTCCTACAAAAAAAAGAGAAATACAGATTTGGGCCAAGTCTATGCCTTCCGTTGGTAAATCTATGCCTTCTGCTGGTCTAACTGTAGGGTTGACCCAAGGGGCCTTCATGTCCTAGTGGTTATAAGACCTGCAGCCTATGTCCTCCAATGACTTGGAGGGCCATCAAGATCTCTTATTCCAGGGGCCTTTAGGATAAACCCCAGGGAAGAGAGGGGCAATAGGGTGGCCTGACCTTCCCCTAGGACAGTTTCTGCATTTGCATCCATATGAATTGTGCACATCTGTTTGTGAGGCAGATGTGCACATCTTAGAAAAGCCAGAGAAGCTATAAGATTATTATGATGTTTTGACATTGTAAGTATTACAGTGTATGTCAAGTACTGTTTCTTATCTCATACAAGACAGAAGATCTAAAATAAAAATTTAGTTGGAGAATGATGACTTTTCTAAGGATGATAATTTTATCTACATCAGGGAAGCAATCCTCTTTGATCTATCAAGATAGAAACTCTGTTTTGTGTCATGGTCTGCTCATACTGATACTAACTTTGTCAAAAAACAAGAGCACTTTATACATAAATTTAGGGCCTAGTAATACATTCTTGAATAATATATAAGTGCTATGTGGGCTGCATTTTTTATATTAAAGAGAAAAAATAAAAATAACAATAAAATAGAGATTCAAAACAGGCTAGTGGGAGAGTAACAATAATTAATACATTGCATATTGTTATCTTCATAGTTATTTAGAATAAAGATATCGGCATGAAATCTTGTCCAAACAATATCAATACAAACCTTTCTTTTCAATGAACTAAGTGAAACTAGCTGTATAACTATCTTAACTATTTTGCATATAAATTTTTTTTCCCCTTCCTTCCTTTTCCCTTTCCTCCATCACAGTTCCTCTTTTCTTTTGAACAGCTCTTACCAATTCACAACATCTATTGCACATTTGGGATCTTATCTACTCTTTCAGATTCTCACACTAGTGAGACAATGTGGTGTTTACACATGTGGATCTGATTTATTTCACTTATGAGGATGATCTTGAGTTGTATTCATTTACCTATAAAAGTCTCCAGTTTATCCTTCTTTATGACTAAGTAGTGCTCCATTATATTAAAAAATATCTCTTTTATGCATTTCTTGGTTGATGGGCATCTGGATTGTTTCCATGATTTAACTATTACAATTTGTGCTGCTATAAACGTGGGTACACATATAGTGCTGTGGTATGATGTTTTTAATTCTTCTGGGAAGATACCTAGAAGGGGACTACCTGGGTCAAATGGGACCTCTAATCCCAGTTTTTTTTTTTTTTTTTTGGAGGAATCTCTACACTGATTTCCACAGTGGCTGTAGTAGTCTACACTCCCATCAACAGTGGAGAAGAGTTCCTTTTACCCCACAGCCCTGCCAGCATTTGTTATCCATTGATTTTTTTGATAGTGGCCATTCTTCCAGGGGTAAGATGGACTCTCACTGTTGTTTTAATTTGCATCTCTTGAATGATCAATTAT
Organism: Hydrochoerus hydrochaeris; assembly: GCA_004027455.1. Taxonomy (NCBI): domain Eukaryota; kingdom Metazoa; phylum Chordata; class Mammalia; order Rodentia; family Hydrochaeridae; genus Hydrochoerus; species Hydrochoerus hydrochaeris. The sequence continues at coordinate 591,708 of PVLA01000341.1, read as the reverse complement.
GTCGAATATTTTTTTCATGTATTTATTTGCCATTTGTATTATTCATTTAAGAAGTGTGTATTCATCTGCCCATTTTTGGTTGAGTCTTTGAATTTGGGGAGTCTGATTTTTTTCAATTCTTCATATGTTCTACATAGAAGCCCTTTGTCTGAATAACAACTGGCTATAAATTTTTCCCACTCTGTGGGTTGTCTTCGTACTCTGTTGGTGATTTCTTTTGCTGTGCAGAAACTTTTTCATAAGGTGAGATACTATTTGCTGATTCTTTGTAGTATTTCCCTTGCAGTCTGAGTTTTGTTCATGAAGTCTCTGCCTGTACCCATGTCTTTCAGATTTCTACATATTTTCTTTTCCAGTAAATTTAGTGTTTCTATTTTAATGTTTAGATCTTTGATCCATTTAGACTTTATTTCAATGTATAGTGATAGATATGGGTCTAGTTTTAGTTTTTGGTATTTAGACAGTTTTTTCCAGCACCATTTATTAAACTGTCTTTTTTCCAGTGAATATGCTTGCTCCTTAGTCCAAGATAAGGTGGCTGAGTGTGTTTAGGGTAGCATCTGCATCTTCTATTCCGTTTCACTGATCCTCAGACCTGTTTTTTGGGGGACTGCATTTTTGGACAGTAAATTATGCACCTTTTTTATCTAAAGAAAAAAGGCAAAACAAAAAAGGATAGAAGTAATACAGAATTTCAAAAAAAAGTAAGAAATTACTAGTCGATAAATTACATATTGTTATCTTAGAAGTAGTTGTTTCAGTTACTACACAAATTTTTTAAGTGACTTATTTTTGCATTCTTCAATGTCAAATGAGGTCATTAATGAAATAAGTTTTTATTTTTCAGTGATTCAGAGAAACATTCATACCTGCAAAAGTTTGGTGTTTATTTCCAACTTGGGCTATTTGCTCCTTCATTTAACTTATTATTGATGAGTGATGAATGTTTTGAAAAGATTAAAAGACCACACGTGTGTGTTAAGTAAGGCACTTGTTTGTAAGATGGCTCTCACTGTTTTATGTCAGATATGCTGGAAAATGCTACACTGGTAATAATGAAACCAGTGTTAAAATCCACATCCTAAATACAAGAGCCTCAACATTTATTAATGCTAATTTTCAAATGTTTTACCTAGAATGAGGTCAATTATAGTTATTTTGCAAGTCATTTGCTAAAGTAAACTGTATCTTTAATGAAAATAGATTTTGTTAAATAAAACAGTGACTCTAAAGCCTTCATAATGAAATTTGTTGGCAATTTATATTTGTCAAGAATCTCTGTGTTACTAAATTTAGTCTGACTAAATCTTTAGTGAGGTCACAAACTCATCTTTATGAAAATTCTTCAAATATACTTCAAATTAGTTCAGAAATCTTCCAACTAAGAAAGTGATGAATCTAATCATAGTTACCTAAATTATTTTGCATCTTACAATGTCCATAAAAATATGAAGATCTTTCTGAGACTGACTCACACAAGTTCATCTACAATTATTTAGTTCTCCCAAGCATTCATATTTTCATTGGAGGTTATTTACTATGTCTGGAATCTTAATGTTTGATGTCTTTAATAAGAAATCATACAAAAATATTTCAGTGTTCCGCCAACAAAAATTCATATGATCAACAAAAGAAAGGAATGTTTTCAGATCCTGGGTTTGGTTATTTTTGTTTCTGATGGGACAGATCTGCCAGACAAAGCTTACAAGACTCCTTGCGTCTCCCCCTTTAACTGCCCTCACTCAAAGAACATACACACTCACAACCCTTCACAATGAGGCCCTAGTTGACTGTTAGCACACCCATCATCTCTAAGTCACTTCTGAGGGAAATAAACTCTAATACTGACTACTTCTTTATTTTCTGGGTACATTTCGTTACAAGTAATAGTACCAAGCTTTTCAATGTTTACAGTGTCCCCTAGGAGTGTATCAGTTGAGCAGGCGAAAAAACATATCTGGAAGTTTATTATTTTTTCCACTAATATACTTGACACCACCTCTGCAGAGCAAACAAAAGGCATACTGTCAAGCAGATAGACCTGGACAGAATGTTACTGTTTGTTCCTCACAAGCACAGAGGTATATTTAAGCAAAGAAAGACATTCCATGGCTCTCCTGGGACTTCCTTCCTTCAGCTGAATTATACCAACATGTTCACACCAGTGTGGTTCAGACTGAGTTGGAATTTAAAATGCAGACTTCTATTTGCCAGTGCTTAAATACCACAGCTATAAAAATTCATATTGGAATCAAAGTTGGCTCTAAAATATCATAGAACAAATAGAAAAAATGAGTATACACATGAAATTACAGTAGAAGATATGGAAATAAGGAATGTCCTTGTTTGACAGATTCTCTCCTTATACAACAAAGCCTCAAAGTCACCAGGAGTCACCTGGCTTTGGATTATGTTTCAAATCCGGGCTCACTGACATTCGTGAAACTTTTGGCAAACATGGGGCAAGTTTCGAGCAAGGCTGGGTAAAATACCTCTTTCATGAGGAACCTGTGTGAAACTCAGTGGTTCCGGCGAAGTTTCACCTTGAATTTCACATTCAAACAAACCAAAGTTTCAAGGTAAAATTAAGGGACAAAACAAAACGAAGTAAAGGGGACAGGCAACAAAATAAGACAAATGGGAACGGGATGGCCATTTACCATCATCCAAATGAATTTCATCCTGGTGCCATTTGATTTTGCAATTGAACTTCACTGCCTTTAGCAACACATTTGCACTCTGCAGAGCTAGGCCAAGCCTTCCTGGTACTTAGGGGGAGATGTTCTTGATCCTGCAGAGTTCAGATAAAGCAGTGAACCATTTGTTCAAAATAGCTGGGGTGAGTGGTTTAAAATATTGACTCTATACAGACATGTGAAGATTAAAATGCTCCTTATTATATAGATTTGAAGGGGACAGGTTTTATGAAAAAATTAGATTTAATATCTCTAGAATCTCCTACTGTTAACTCGAATTCCAGAGACCATATCGCATGTGCTTTTAAAGTGGCAGCAGGCCGGGGGGGGGGGGGGGGGCGTCTCCACAGCTCCGCCCCTTTGAAGTAGAGTCCAGTAGCCACTGGCTTCCTTCCTTCTTAGCAAGGTGCAGGGTACAGGGGCAGGCTGTCAGCCCTGTGGCGCCACAGTCTGGGGCTGAAGAGTCTCTTGACAGGATACGCTCCATGGATTCCTAGTCTCTAACAGGACATGCACAGAAAAATCTGGCAAGAAACTGTCAAACTCAGTGTTTGCCTGAGGGTTTTGAAAGTGCTCTGAGTTTGGGTTAGGCGAATAAAGAGAAACAAAATAACACACACATAAGCTTTCTTTGAAATAGTAAGGATACTGGACGGTTGACTGAATGGCTAGTAAGCACTATACTTTGCTCAGTTAAGCAAACACTTGTTTTTCAGCACTTATCCTTCATACAACAGGAGTTTCACTAGGACGACAAACTTTGGCTACTAAAGATTTTCTCCCCAAATGTTTAAAAACCTTTTCCTTGTTTTTCTTTGTCTTTTGTTAATTTTTTCCTTCTTGTCTTTTCCTTTTTAAAAAAAATTTTTGTTATACAAGAGGCCAGTAAGTATTTAAATGCATATTTTCTTTTGAAATGTGGTCTATGATACCAAAAATCTTCTTTGGAAAAAAGAATCTTAAAACTTCAAAAATTTTAACGCTCAGGGTAAAAAACAAACCAATCAGTTGGGCCCTAAGGCACATGGTGATTTTAAGAAGTGGATCCAAGTGAGGGGCTGATAGAATTGGGCTCTGTGTGCTGTCACTTGGTCTTGCTTTCAGACATATGCTAGACCGAGCAGCAAGTTGTCACAAAGTCTACCTGGTAAAAGAACTTTGCCAGAAAACCCTTTCTTTCAGCTAGGCGTTCTATAGAAAAAAACATATAAGACATACCAGAGAGAAAAACCAAAGCTCCAATACCTTATTTGAAGGAAATGTTATCAAAGCATTAAGCAACAACAACAAAAAAAGATGTTTCAGAGAACATAGTAAATAGTCACAATCAAAGTCAGTGGTGTGTTTGAAGTTAAAGTCCACAGATCAAAGTACTTTGCAAAATGTCAAGTGCAAGCAGAAAGAGGGGGGAGTCAGAAATGGTTTTATCATATTAGAGAAAACTGCCAGAGAATGTACCTACACACCAAAGGGTGAGTTTTGCTAAGATTCAGCTTAGGTAAAATAGTCTCAAAACTAAGTCATGTTAACTTGTACTATACATATACAAAAACAAAAGCAAAAATCCCTTCAAAGAATAAGTATCCTAACTACATATTAGCAGTAAACAAATCAGGGATAAAAGGGAAAGATAATATAGCGAAATTATTGTCCTTCAGGAACAATATAGTTTTTATTAAGGTGGTTGCATTTTTTTCTTTTTATGAAAATGCCCTTAGAAAGTTACAAATAAAAAAGCAGTCTAAACAACAAAATTATGGTGTCTGAGAGGTCTTCTCCCAGTGGTGGCAATCAAGCTTAATTAGAGTTGTGACCCAGCACTCAACTACTACTGCAGACAGCTTTAGGCAAAGTTTAAAATTACAGCCACAAAACGGCACCGATGCTACTGCCCCATCCTGGAACACAGTATTTACCTGGGAACCAGTGGAAGCCTCCCTTATGTTTACTGTAAATAAATTACTTTTAAAACATTACTCATAAACACATCAGAAAACAACGTGAGAATAGAAAATCTTACCTACAGGCAGCTGAGTTCCCAGTTGCTCTATTCAGAGGAAATAGGAGTCAGTGGCCTTTTACATGTAGAGATTGTTTATTTAGCCCTTTTTAAAAAGGTCTTGAACTCCAGCGGTTTAAGATTAAGTCCAATCCAAGTGTCTGAAGGGAAAAAAAAGGGTAAGAGAGAAGGCAAATAAGAGAGGGAAAGAATCTCAGCTGCTGGGTGGTGCTACTGTCCAGAGAGCATTTGAGCTATTTTCAGCATTAACAGCAGCCGGACTTGCCTGAATCACCACCCCCCACCCAGGAGGTGTGTATGGCGGGGGAGGGTGGACCGCAGACCAGGAAATCCACAACAAGTTGGTTCATTGTGCCAATATTCATTTAAATTTGAGGAAAACTGCCAGCACTATTGAAAACACACGCGTGCGTGTGTGTGTGTGTGCGCGCGCACACACACACACACACAAACTTGGCTGGAATCTTAAAGAAACATAGTGCCTGTCCACACTCCTCAAGTTTCCTGATCTGTTGGAAACAAGATGCTCTAGCTTATTGAGAAGGAAGACTTTTCTTCTATGAGTTTTAAAACACCATTTTGGATTTCTCAGGTAGGAACATCTGTTGCTAGCCTATCTTTAAGGCTGTCCACAAATGGTTTCTTTCTAGCACTCTGCTAAATTTCCAGTTTCATCAACTATGCTATTTTGGAAGCTACTGAGTTAAGCTGTTGACATTTCTTATCTGTTGGCAGAGACTGGAGACCATTCAGTGACACACTGCAGATAGACGCTGATCCCTTTTTTCTATCTCTATGGACCAATGAAGAAATAATTCATATTGGGTCACCAACAATGACTGACAAACTTTGAGCTTTCATTTTGCTTCTAGAATTAATGGCTAAGATCTAGAGGTTGCATCCACTCATTCATTCGTCAACAATTTAATGTGGCAAGCACTTCTATATGCCAAGTATTCTGAGAGTACTATGGTAGAATAAGCAGCAGCCTCACCTTTAGAGGGTAACGGCACACTGAGGCAGTAAAAAAATTAATTAAAAGTGGAATTTGTAATATTTTTCTGCCTCACTTTTCACATGGTGAGGTTGTTTCAATCATAACCATTCAAAACTGAGATCTGTTTCTAGTAAAACTGAAGGAAAGATCTATGCAACATCATTACTTTTTTACTCCTTCTCCTATACTGCTGAGGAGAAAAAGTAGTTCCTTTTACCAAGAAAACACAAGTATTTTCTAAAAGCCTTTATTCTATGTAAATGAAATCTCTGAATCTTATCCACTCCTTGCTCCCCACAAACAAAGAGAAAGCTCCCCACAAACAAAGAGAAAGTAGATAATACTACTTTACTGAGAAGGTGAAACAAAATTCTGCAAACCAGACCCAGTATGAAACACTCTGATGTGGCCAGGGATATAGCTCAGCAGGCATAAGTGTCTGCCTCAAGGTTGGGAGTTTGATTTCTGGTACCTCAAAATAAATAAATAAATAAATAAATAAATAATTTAGTTAAGACACTCTGATGTGCCTTATAAGACACTCTGATGTGTCTTATCATTGGTAATATGAGGATTCATTACTGATGCTCGTATCAAACTCAATTCTTTCTTCACCATTAAAAACACCAGAGCTGGTTATAGAAAACATGGAGGATTATGTTTGATATGTTTAAAAAAGGATCACAAGACTATTTTGACTTTTCAACACAAGACTTTTACCTATGAGCCATATTAGGTCAAAATCTGCACTTGAACAAACAGGTTTTGACTCTCCTCTCTGCTGCAGGTAGGACGGATCCTGACCTGCTGTGCGGCCTTGCCAAGGTCTCCTTTGTTGCTCAAGGATCCTGACTGCCCAAGCAACCCTTCCATAGCATCTCTCAACAGATTGGATGTCATGGTGAAGATGAATTGGACTTTGGGTATATTGTAAAAGGTTAAACAATAGTAAACTCTGACTTTTCTGTTTACCCAACTATTATGACTCATATACTATTGATATTTTAACATTATACTAATTGTATTTGTTGATTTGGTTCATAGTTTTCTTTTAGAAATACTGATTTTAAAAACTGGAAAGGATTCTACAAGAATGAGCTTCCTATAGTTGGAAAACATTAAAAATGGCTTTGACATGTGAATAAAATGGTGGTAATAACAGCCCTAATGCACTGAGTTTTAGTAAGGTTTACACAAATTATGTGTGGGAAATGCCCAAGTAATGTCTGACACGTAGTGAACATTTGATAAAAATTAATGTTATTATCACTTTGTGAACAATCTGGAGCACTACTATCCAATATGGTGACTAGTTGTGGCCACTGAGTTTCTAAAACATGGCCAGTTAGAACTGAAATGTTAGATCAGTGGAATGCACACTGAATTTTGAAGACTTAATATAAAAAACATAAGCCATCATTAATTTTTCTGTTGATTGCATGCTGAAATGACGATATTTGGGGCATATAGGGTTAAAAAACTATTTTATTAAAATTAATTTAGTCTTTTCCTTTTTCCTTTTAAAAATGTGACTATTAGACAATTTTAAAATCACATATATGGCTTATATTGTATTTCTATGGGACAATACCCAAGAGGACAACAGTTATGCAACTATAGCAAGCACTGGTCATGTGAAAGGTTTTATAAAACACAGATTGCTGAGTCTTATGCCCAGACTTTCTAACTCAGTAGGTCTGGAGAAAGTGTTGAAATTTTGCATCTGATGAATCCCAAGATGATTCTTGACCACAACTGAGAACTTCTAGTCTTCAGATTTGCTACTTAGAAAGTGATCCATGAATCAATGTTTATATTATCATCAGGATCTTACTAAAAACGTAAAATCTCAGTCACCATCCAGACCCACTGAAACATGTGCACATTATTAAAATTCCCAGGCCATCATATGCACATTGAAATTTCACAGAAACTGATGAGGGCAAGTATCTGTTATCCTTGGGTACATATAAAAATTGTCTGAAAAAATACCAATACCCTGGACCCCTCCCAGCAGACTTTTATTCACTTGGAGGAGATCTAAGCATCTGATCATCTAAAATGCTCCCAGGTGATTCTAATGTACAAGGAAAAACTGAGAGCATTGTGGGCAATGGAACCCCGCAGATCAGATGCAGAGAAGGGGCTAAGACCTGTCCCTCTTTCTGGTGCAGGGGGATCCTTGGGAACTGTCTAGTGCTGGGGAAACAAAACATGCGCAGTTGGTGGGAACTGCTGAAACCATAGAGTAAGGGCAGTGAGTGTGTGCTGCGGTCATCAGTGAGGAATCTGGCCAGACACACTCTATGACCTTGCAGGGCTCGCAAAGGTGCCAGCTGCTTTTGGTTTGTAGTTCAAAGGAAAGCATAAGCAGAGTGCAGCCTTAGGCTCAGGGATGAGAATGCTAGACAAGTTACCTGGACAGAGATTCAGACTCTGAGGAAGAAGACTAGAGCCTAGTTGTAAGTACCCTGGTGTAAATCAAGAGTGGCCATGTCAACGGAGGGTCCTCAATTCCATAAAAAACAGGATTGATTTCAGAGGTTCAGAGGCTAGCACAATAATAATCTTTCAGATAGAGGTGAAAAGGAAAAGTAGATGAAAGCATCAAAAGGCCTGTTAGTTTCACGTTTCCTTCTTTCCCTCTTTCACACACAAGAATTGAGAATCTTCTGAGTTAAGTAATGGTCTAGTTAAATAATATGCACGGGATATAGTGTAGTGGTGGAACTGCTCGCCTTGAATGTCTGTTCCACTTTCAGCAACAACAACAAAAAGTGTCCATCAAGGCACAGTTTGCAGAGACCGATCCCTTCTCTGGGGGTATTTATAATCCAAGAGAGAATCTCTATCCACAAAATTTTCTGGTTGTCAGAACTGGTGAGAGAGATCTATATTTTGGAAGAGAGATGCCTTCTGTAACTTTTCACTGTATCTCTGTCCTTCCCTAAATAAGTGAGCATACCAGCTTTAGGAATTTGACTGAGTTCATCATTTTGTCAAAAACTCCTGACTTTTTCAGCACGTCTCAGAGTGCTATGTGGTCCTGAGAGCTTTATAAAAACAAAATCCTCCCTGCAGCAGGAAAACCGAGCTTACATTAACTGCATTTGAAACTGCCAGTTCTGGGCTGGAGATGTGGCTTAGTCAGAGAGTGCTTGCTTAACACGCATGACGCCTTGGGTTCAAGACTCAGCACCAAAGAAGTCAAAACCTAACTAAGCAAGAAGCACCCAGGTCCACACCTGTAGCTTTACCTCTCATATTTTGGGTCAGAAAAAAGACTTTAACGAGGCATTCAGAGCAGAGTCAAGAGCCGGGGTGCCTGGGCTTGAGTTCTGGTGGCATATATGTGACTTTGGGCTGGTTACTCTCCCAGAGCTATCCTACTTGGGTATTGTGATGATTAAAATTTTATTTGAAAAGAACATAGAAAATCTGGTTTATCATAAATGCTATCTACCTTTTGGTTAAAAATATGTATTTGAATACATCTGCTGATTTCTATATGTGGCTAAATTATTTTTTATATATCAAGATGATTTCTAAGGACTTTTATGAGCAAGATTTTCAAATACATGTGCTTTGTGACTTTTTGAGTGTTGTTTAAATTTTCCCCCAGCATACTCAGAATTCTCAATTGATTCCTCATCATTTCCTATTATTTGAGAGGATCTCAGTAGGAAGGAAGTGAATGTAGTTTTCCCATGAATATTGTTTTCTCGAGTACAGTTTTTCTCCCTGAAGTCCTTTGAAAAGTGAATTGTACTGTACATGTTTGAAGGCTTTTGTGGCTTGTGTCAGTTTAGCAGCATTGTCTAATATCCCAGGAGAACAATGTGTCATTCTCTTGCTCAAATGTTCTAGTGTTTAGGGAGCGGTAGCAAGACCATCTGAAACACTGGCAGGAGTTTCAAAGGTGCATTGAAAAGAGAGTCAGATTTAGACTGCAAGCACCAGACAATGCTGATTCAAGGAAGAGGTGGACCGCTGAAGTCATGCCTGCAAAATGATACAAAATGAAGTCTAAATTAAGTGGAACACTTTTCACACGTGTTTGCTTTAAACATATTCAACAAAATGAAGCACAAGCAAGAAAAAGAATAATGCTCAACAGCATCATGTGCTAAGCACCCACCAGGTCATCAGTAGGAACCTCAGTTTGTTGTATGCCAAGCAAGGTGCAGATGCACCAAGAGAAGTCAAAGCCTAAGAGGGTGCTTTGATTTTATAGTCACAAAAGCCCTCTACACTTGTGTTCTGGAATGTGGGCAGAAGAATCAAACTATGAACACTTACCAAGATAAAAAACTATACTTTTATTTGGCAACCTCTATAATTTACATCTGCTAGTGTAAATATTGGGAAGATGTCTAGTCCCATGTCCAGTTACATACACTCCTTGCTTGTTGACAGTAAATAACTGTGTTTTTGGTAGGTGTCTTTGTTACTTTACTCTCACTGCTGGGACAAAGTACCTGATGCCCAGAATGAAAGAAGGAAAGGTTTGTCTGTGGAGGTTTCAGCCCATAATCAGCTGGCTCCAAGGCAGTGTGGCATGGCACAGGGACAACACTTCAAAGTGGCAGCCAGCAAAAGCAGCCAGAGCAAAAGGGGGAGAATAAGCCTCTTCTCTTCCCTTATATTGTATGCAGGGTACCCCCACTGCCCAGGGCAGATATAGTACTCCCAAAGTTTCTGTGCCCTCCTCTTGTATAGGATGAGGATATTTACAAAGTAAGGATCCTGGTTCCCTGATGAATCTCTTGTTAAACCTCTAAACTTCTTAAGTTGACACAATGTATCAGCCATAACAGAAGGCCATTTGTTACCACATATAAAGTTATACCACCAGGGGCTGAATTTTACTATGTAAGATAAAATATTTGTTGAAAGATTAAAGAGCTATTATCAAATGCAAGAGATTATGTAAAAGCAACATTTCAACATTTGATTTACTTAATTTTCTACTTAAAACATTCTTTTTAAACTTGCTACCTGAGATCCATATGGATTTTAAAAGATGTGTGATGTTTGTATATAACCTGATTAGGTATAGTTTCCTTGGTATTTATATTTGAAATTAAATATATTCAACAGTTGCTATATTTGGCATGAAAATAGTTAAGATAAGCCTATTTATGGTTGTCTGTTTAAGGCTCAGCAGGACCTGGTATCTCTGATCACCTCCACCCACATCCACACTACTCCCTCCAGCTCTATTTCTCGAGCTTCTCTGGCCTTCTCTCAGTTCCTGGAACGTTCTGCATTCGGGGCCTTGACATGTGTGCTGCCCCCAGATTGGAATCCCCATCTTTCCCACTCAGCAGTTAACACTGCGCTTTCCTCAGCCTTAGTCCAGTGGCCTTCCTCAGGAAGGACCTCCCTGATCCACCCACTTAGGTCAAGTTCTCTGGTTTTTAACTCTTACAGACTCACACTCTTCATTCCCTGTTTGCTCAAACTCAGTTGCACTTACATATGTGAATGGTTGCATTCTCCTCTCCAGTGCCCCCCCCCACAGGTGTTGTGTATGTGTCTGGCACAGAGTCAGTTCTCCAGATGGGCTTGTTGAACAAGTAAATGATTAAAGAAATTCTGTATCAAGCATTAAGCAACTCACGAGTACTTTTATTATTACATATTTATCACCTTGTGAAGTAAAATGTATCATAAAAAATGTATCTCTTCTAATTAAGCAGCCATCCTACCCAAGGCGATTCTCTGATATACTGCTTTGTAGTTACGTATTTGTCTTAAAAGCTGTTTTAAGAGGCAGATAATGCATGTGTTCCCCTCAGGGCATAATAAGTTCTGTTAAATTGCATTTACCTCCTAAAATAGATTTGAAGTAAATCAAGTCACCTAAACACATATATCTTCCAACTGTTTTAAGAACCACCTGTTGCTCGATTTGAATGTATTAATCCCTCAGGTGAGGTTCCTAATAAATATTTCTTCTGATTAGAGTTGTTGAAAGAATTATATGTTGGTCTGTGTGCTGCTAGATGGCTACACCACTTGGTTTTCTGCAAACCATACCTGATGCCATTTATAAGATGGCTTATGAGCAGTCAGGCATGCATGAAATGTCACCAACAATTCCAGTTAACCAGGTCAGCATCACTCCTGTGGTGCAAAACTCTTCCTCATATCCCCATTGTACATTTGTTATAAACATACAATGAACTGCTAGTCACTGATTGAGAAACCTGGAGATTTGCTCTCCTGTTTTCAGGTAAAGGGACAAGAGAAGAAGCGGGGGAAGGGGAGGGGTTGTGCGGACAAGGTCACAGAGCTGGAGCCAAAGGCTGAGGGGTATGGGAACAGATCTTCACTGCACTGACTTACAAGGTGTTCGCTGTTCATCTAGCATGGAGCAGAGGGAATGCTTGTCACAGCCTAGCAATATTTTAAGCTCCACTATTTACACACATGCTCCTTGTAGAGGCATAAAACAGTCACCAATGCATAGTATAAAAAGTATCTTTTCTTAACCACTGAAGAATTGAACACATTAATGCAATAATACATAGCATTTTTCTATAATTACTATAATATGACTCAAAAGTTAATTTTGCAAGGCATTATATTGTGAGATACATATTTTCATCTTGATTTCCATTTCCTACCATAAGACATCTAAATTCCTAAAACTTTGAAGAGATAATGTCTTTTTGTATGTTGTCGAGTTGACTGATGGCTGGTTGCCCCTAGGTAGCTATAGATGGGGGCTGCTTGCTGGAAAAACCAAGGCAGGGTTACAGGGATGGGACCTGGAACCCCACTTTCTAATCCTCAGGAACATGAGAGGAGCTGAAGCCTAAGCTAATTACTAATGGCTAATTATTTAATCAGTTATGCCCAGTAATGAATCTTGTACCAAAATTCAAAAGGACAGGGTTCAGAGAGTTTTGGGGTGGCTGAACAGGTGGAGGTTCCTGGAGAGAGGGCAGGCTCTTCTCCTGTGCCTTGCTCCATAGCTCTTCAACTGTGCACTTTGTGATATTCTTTGCAGTATACAGTGGTAACTTGGTTCATGAACACTTTTGTTTTCAAATAATTTGGTTGACAGACAGAAGCATTTGGCAAAATTTTGGTTTTGTTTGTAAATTCCACATTGGGTGACAAACACAACTATGGCTATTTTTTCCACCCATGCACAAACATAGCTATTTTCTTTAAAATCATAGAATAAATCGAGTTCATGAACAGAGATACCACTGTACTGGTAAATGTATTTCCCTCTGTCCTGTAAAACATCCTAGCAAATTAATCAAACCCAAGGAGAGAGTTGTGGGAACTGTAATTTATAGCTTGTTGATCAGAAACCACTGGTACAATAATGCAAGGCTTGCATTTGGCATCTGAAGTGAGGGCCAGTCTTGAGGACTATGCCCTCAACCTGTGGGATCTGACTCTCCAGATAGTTTCAGAACTGAATTAAATTAAAGGACTCCCAGCTACTCTCCACTGCAGAACTGCTTGCTAGTGGGGGAAAATCCCCGAACCTTTTGAGATCGCATGTCTTTCGCACTGATTGTTATTAATAGCATAAAAGAAATTGAGAATATCCACAGACAAGGACAGATACACATGTGTGCACCCCCCCCACACACACAAATACAGAAAAATCCTAGGAAGGTGCTCTTAAAAGTCACTTGAGTTGAGAATGAATAAAAAACAATGAACTGTTGATTAACATTCACAAGTTAGAACTGTGGATTCATAATAAAAATGCCTTCCTAAATGCATGCAAGTGGAAATTTTCAGAGACTGGACAGATGGACAGTCTCCATGCTGCCTGTCCTCCAGGCCAGAACACCCCCACTTGTTTTTGTGGCTTGTTGGTGAGTTGTGACATGGGTGACAGGAGATGCTACAGTATCAGTCTCCTCAGTTCTGGGTGGCCAGGTGAGGCCTAGGTGCTGGAATTCCTGGACCATCACTTCTGGCTATCAGCTGCCTCCTTATTTATCTCAGTGTACTTATAAATACTGTTACTTCTGTGTATACCATAATTCATAAAATTTAGAGAGGGAATGCTTTAACAATACATGCAAATAGTAATAATAGTTTTATCACAAGTAAGGAGAAATGGGAGTGAGTGATACATTGAGAATTGAGTAGTGATATCTTAATTTCAGACACACACACACACACACACGGGTGGGCATGTAATTTTTAGGAGAGGGTACAACCTGCTTTCTCCAATGCTTATCTCATACAAGCGGGGAGGTGCAGGCTGACCTGAATCGGAATAAATGCCTACTATTTTTCTTTCTGGTCAGTGCCCTCCTTTTCTCAGGAAGCATTTTTTCAAGGATCAACTTTGACTGAAGTTTCTCTCTGATGCTTTTTATTGTACAATCAAGTCAGTACTCTACTTTCATTAGCCTTTCTAAAAATTATAATTATTGGTGCATGTTAATTGTACAAATCAGTGGATTTCATGTGGCACCATGGCATTTCCATACATGCATACATCATACTTTGATCACATCTTCCATCAGTCCTCTTTTCTTTACCTAACAGTCTGTCTTCTATCACCCATCTTTATTTTATTTTTTAGATTTCACATGAGAGAAAATAGTACTTATCTTTCTATTTCTGGCTTATTTTGCTTAACATGATGTCCTTATTACACTTTAAAATAAATAATTTTTATAAGAGTTTTGGCAGATACTGAGGATCAATTTTTACTTTTTTCCTTAATAAAAAAGTCCTGGTGACTAGTTAAAAAACTTCTCTTCCCAAATATTCCTGAGTTAGTTCTGGTCAGTAAACTCTAGACATATCCTACTGAAAACACCACACATTCTTGGTAACAACACAAAATCTCCCAAGGAGAAAGCTTTTAGGACTGAAATAAGGTCTTACCATGAGGATCTTGCCCACACTAAGGGACAGGTGAACCCGTCCTGGACTGCCTGACCCTGGACATCTTATTTGAGGCAAATGCAACCTTTTACTTGGTTAAATGACTTAATTCTGGTGATCTGTTACTTGAGGCTGGAAACACCTAACAAAATCATCTAAGAATGATTTCATTACATTGTATTGACCGACAGTAGCAATAAACAATTAGGCTTACCATAAAGATATCATGTAAAAAACAGTTTCGTAAGTTTTGAAAGTACTGCTGGACATCAGCAACTAGCCTTCATGATTAACCACGGGTATTAGGTTTCAGACCCATGATCATTTCCTAATTGAGGACAAACTGCTATGAAAATAGAGCCTAAAGTCCTATGAGGTGCACCATTTGAATATTGTTTGGTTCCAAACATAGAAGCATAATGATTCTTCTAAAACTAACCTTTGTTGACCAGTGACATGAAGAGCAGTAAGAGTAGAGCAATAACCTACAGGAAATACAAAACAGGAACCCAGTGTTTATCCTGTTCTCAGTATCCACTGCCAGATCATTGTTCAGAAAACTTTAACGGGGTCACTCACTGTAGCTTTTGAAATCTAAATGGAATGATGGAATTTGTCCTTGTTTCAGAAAAGGGCAATTTTGAAAGATTATTCAAGGCTAGTAATGTATTAGCTTTGAATATTTAAAAAAATTTCTAAGATTTCTCTGCATGATTTTCTTAAAATCATAAATGTTGCCAGTCATCATTGAAAAAAATGTGTGTTGGATTAAAAAGCCAGGAGTTTTTCAGAACTACATAGAGATATACAAACAACATGAAAATTATTCTATGCATTCTTATTTTGTGGTTTCTGATGAAGTACATAAACTGAAGAAATGAATATAAATCTACACATATGATGGCAGATATACATATTTGCTTTCTATCCTCATTTGCCATATTTGCATTTAAAGTTTCTGTCTGTCGCCACCAAGTCTAATACCCATGGCTTTCAATTTGTATGCCTACTGTAATCTTTGTGGTCCAGGTCTCTTATAGATAAAATAAGAGCCATAGCAGTACTTTGCTCATGATTGGCATGAGAATTAAATAAATTAATATATACAAAGCTCTTAGACAATGCCTGGCACACAGTAGGCAGATATAATTAATTACTTTAGAGTAAAACAAGCTTTAAAAAAATGACTGAAGAATATAATATATAGGAAGACATATCTGGTACATGGTAAACTTAGATCCTAAAATTTTTTAAAAATTACATAGAAAAAATTTGCAAATACAGTAGTCTTCAAAACCACATGTTGCTTTACATGCTACTAGCCCAAGCTCAGAATTTTATATTTTTGTTTTCCTATTTTAATTTTAAATATGCATTCATGCAGTTTTCAAAAAGCTAGGGAATTAAGAAAATTCCCATTTGTCCTAATAATTTGGTCCTGTAGTTGACACACAATTTTTTTTAAAGCAGGGCCATTTCCATCCCCCCATTTGGTAAAGAGAAAAATGAACAGAAAATGTACTGGCATTAAAAGGAGTTACTTGGAAGACACAAACTGATTTCACAAAGCCCTATAAATGCTATCATTCACTTAGCAGGTGGGAGTGGATTTATAGTCCTATCCATCTTGTTACAAATAAATACACATGAATTGATGACAACTGAAGGATAAGCATCTGTGTGTGACAGCGACTGTTAGATTGGAAGGAAGAGGAGTGGAGGCTTGGGAATCAGGCAAAGCTCACTTCCGGGTTTAATTTCCCAGAAAGCAAACCATGTCACTATGACAAAGTTGCTTAATCTCTTAGAGCCTTGATTTCCTTATCAATAAAACACAGACATCCCCATCTACTTGTATTGGGAGCTTTGTGAGAGGATTAAATGGGACCTTGGTTGAAAATCAGTTATAGGCAAGTGCCTGTCAGAAAAGTGGGGTCTGATGTGCTTCATTGAAGCTGTTTACTTGTCTTTTTCCTATTAAACCAGAGATGCCCTGAAGACAGGACTCCCTTTAAAACCTTAAATATAATCAGCTCGTAGCACAGGTATCTGGTTGCTAGACTGTACTGAATATATAATTGGTGAATATTTAACCAAGAAAAAGGATACGCTGAGTAGAAAACTAAAACAACAATAATGAATACGATACTCCATGAATGGAAATAGCTAACAGACACTGACACTGACGAATTGAACTGACGTTAGAGAATAGATTTAAGTAGAGTAAATAAAAGATAATATTTTCCTCACAAAAATATTGGGAGAGAAGAGACAAGTTGTAAATCTCAGAGAAAGAGTTGTCACATTAATCATTATAATACCTGAGGGGACTACAGGTAGCATCTTTAAATAAGATTATTTCTATGTACTACCTATGTTTTTCCTTTCTTTGTAGAAAGATAGTAATGACTAATGGTTTCTGTGAACTCTGTATGGTTTCTTTTTAAAATTCAGAGCAGTTTTTATGTGAAACTCAGATCATCTAATTTCTCTCTACCTCCTTTCTCCAATTTGTTTTCCCTACCCTGAGTTAGTGTCTCCACCTTGGGGACTCAAAAGTTTCATGTCTAAGTTCAGTGACATCAGATTCTGGATGCGCAGGTTACTTACTGTTTCTAGCCCAGATCCCTGTCTACAGTATTTCTGCAGGCCTTCAGGACCGAATTTAGTTTCCCACATTTCTTACTTTTCCCCTGACCTTGAACCATAGCCGAAAGGAACATTAAAACCTGCCTAGTCACATCTTTACATGCTGGAAACTGAAGCAGGAAGAATGATTTAATCAAAAAGCTATCACTAGGACAAAGGAACAAGAAACATTGATCCCATGCAGTGAAAGGTCATCAATGGCATCAATGGCAAATTTCTGATCTGAGGTGGGATAAGGATTCCAATAGGGTCCTGTCTGTTAATCTGTACCATGAGCAGCGGGGCTGTTTCCATGCCAACCTTTGCTTTCTTTTGCTTGGAAGCAGCCTTAACAGAGAACTGCTATTCAAACCTGATGCACTTGCAAATCATGATAGTAGGCTCATTTAAGTATCAGATGATAACTTCAACGAAGTAACAAAAGAAGGTTTTTATATAGAGAAAATAGACACACAATAGAGAAGATGAGAGTTACAATAATTTTAGTGAGAATGGATTTATCTGGGAAAGAAATTAATAGACTATTTCCTAAAGAGATAGATGAATTGCAGTACATTGTTCAAAATTAGGCCCATGTTTTGGTTGAGGCTCACCCAGACACACCAGTGGAGTGTCTCGGAATCAATCAATTATGAAAGGGGAATAACACCAAGTATGTTAATTTCAGAAATGACTCAAAAAATGAGATAATTCTGGGGAATAATTCTAATGCAAGTTTTGTTTGGTCAAAATTCTGAAAAAAGGAGAAATTTGCAGCCACATTCACTTCATAGTATTCTTCCAGGGTATACTTATTTGTTAAATTTTGCAGTTGTACCCTGTAATAAATCTTCCCTGCAAAAACAGATAAATAAGACAAAATTCAGGTTGCCCTTGGACTTGTACGTACGGGGTCGGGTAAGAAAAGGAGGAACTGGAAAGGTCTTAGTGAATGGAGCCCATAATTTGTGTCAGTCTAGAGCTGCAAACTGCGGTGGCCCTACATTCTGTAATGTGAACTCTGTGTTCATGTTACTGATTAAGATCTATCCCCTTGGCCTCTTTTAAAATACTTGCACACATCTGAACACACCTTTGAGACTCCAGATTGGACTTGTGCACCACTTTCTATTTTGGGTGACCACAAAGGTACTGGAAATTTCAAGCAGTAACCAACACCATGACCTACAAACTGAAGAAGAGGAGCCTGTACATACGCAATACCTGGGCTGCAGGACACTTCCCCTCTGCGGCCCTCGGTTATTCTCAGGGGTATCTGACGCACTGATCTAAGATAACTAGGTCATCTTTGTTGTGATGTGTTTACTCTTTCAGTTAACATAATAATTTTTTTTTAATTCTTAAAAATCAACCTAAGGTCTGCTTTTGAAAACTGCTTTGGTGCGGCCTTGAGATGACTAATAGACATTTTTATTATCAATAGGAAATGAGATTGCTTTCCTTCTAATTCAAACCCATCCTATAGCGAACCCCTCAGTTACATTCATTCATTCCCATCTTATTTTATCCAGATTTGTATCAACTAAAGGTATTCAGCACCTTCAGGTTCCTAGCAGGAGTTATTTTTAATAAGCCATGATAATTTCATTATTTATTAAACTATAATATAAAGAGAATTATAAATGGCATTTATGATAATATTTGTATTATACCATTCCATGAGAATCATATTAATTACTTATTAAATATTATATGTATATGGTTACAAATAATTACATTTATTAAATAAAGGACTATATAATTTTATTTAAATATCATTTTCATTCCATACCTTTTTTTTTTGGTAGCGGTGCTGGAGATTGAAGCCAGAGCCTTTATGTTAAGCTACATACACAGCCTTTATAATTTTTTTTATTTTGAGACAGGGTCTGGCTAAGGCACTAAATTGCCCAGCAGGTCTCAAACTTTTTATCTTCCTACCTCCCAGTGTGCTGGAATTACAGGTGTACAAAAAGCCCTGCTATTTTGGATAGTCTACTTATATCTTCAAAAGGAAATATCTGTATTTGACTTTTAGATGGCATTTGTTTCTTATAATAGAATTATTCAAGGCAGAAATCATAGCTCTTACATTCTCTTGACTGTTGTTACAATATTTTATTAGATTTTTCTTTCAGGCAAATGTGATGGTCATTCCTGTAATCTCAGCCACTTGGGCAGGTCACTCCAAGTCTGAGGCTAGCCTAGGCAGTGTCCTGAAATGTCTCAAGTTAAAATTCAAAGGGAAAGGGTGGAGATGGGACTCAGCAGTAAAGTGTTTACCTAGCATGTGTGAGCCACTGGGTTCAATCACCATCCCTGAAAACAAAACAAAGCCACTGTGTTTTGTATATTTAAAGTTCATGAAAATGAACATGGTGAGTAATTATTACATAATTTTGCTCCTGTTCATCTCTCTTTGCCACATTCTCACTGCCCTTCCTAGTCAATTTAAGGATTAGTTTTGACCCTGAAGTTTCTACCTGCATTCTAAATGCTTAAAACTTTTGTTTTATGCTGCTTCCAAGTCAAAACAAGAAGTTCCACCATGCACTGTGTTTGTCATTTCTGTTTCATGAAGAAACAGTATATTTACCCTACTTAAAAGACTGATGAATGGTCCTTACTAATTTCTAGGTTGAGGAAACGTTTCTAATTATACAGCTTTCAAGGGCTTAGAAGAAGGGGAGTTCCGTTTCTGATTACACACTTATCTCCACTTACTGCTTCAGAGGTTATCTTAACTGTGTCCTGAGAGAAACTAGCAAGTGTAAAACATAAAAATAATGAAGCGAATAAACCAGTCTATTAACACATACTGATTCGTGTCCACTCTCACATACAAAGACACATTATAACTAAAACTTTTCCAGTTCTCACTTACAAGATAACCGGTGCGGCTCTACAAGTAAAATAAGTGTATCTTTGTCATTTCATTAGTTAGAGGTATTCTAATAGCATCCCCTAAGGAATAAGGATCATAAAGTTCAGGGATTATTATAAGACACCTGAGTATCTGGGTGACACTAAAATTGGAATTGTTTCTACGTAAAAAGAGCCAAGAAATCTATGGACTCATATTTCATTCCATTTTTTGTATAGTCAGTCACATTTATATGAGTAAATGACCTCTACAGGTAAAAGAAACTAACATTTTAATTTTTACTGTGAAAATGTTAACATCCTTATTCATTCAACCATCCCTTGTGCTGACAGAAAATATCTCATTTCCCAATGACTAAAAGGTATTTATCACTTAACAACTGACTTTCAAATTGGGGCACAACTCTAAATTCTTCAGCTCATTTGGAATGAGCCTCATTTGTAACTCAGTATTGATTAAAATTGGCTTCTTTTTCCCAAGCACATAAATGAAAACAAGGCGCTGATTTGGGTCCTTAATTATGAACATTTCATATCATAATGTCTGTGCTCTAAAAAATTTGAACACTGAGTAAAAAAATTGTGATTATGACAGAGAAGCAATAAAATAAATCAGTGTGCTTTTGGGCGCATAAAATTGTAACAATACTTAAATGCCTTTTTTCTTAAGCAACTTTAATTCTGCAAAGCAACAATTTAAAAGTTACATCTGTTTGAGTGAGAACCAGCACATTTTAACTATATGCCACATTTTATTGTCTTCTAATAGCATGTGTAAATTCATCAGCTATGTAAGAACAACTAATTTTAGGTATTGGGGATGGAACCCAGATCCTTGTGTGTGTTAAGCACACTTTGTACCACTGACTATATCGCTACGATCTTTTCCTGCTTTAAACGTCTTTCATCTAGCTTGTCAGGACTTATCTGTGAAATGGACTTTATCCTAAAAGTTCATGCTGATATTTATTCTTTATCATCCAAAGGTATGCTCTTAAAAATGTGAAAAAAGGTAGATTTGTTTCCCCAAAAAAACACGCTTCCCAACTGATTATTTTCTTCATTAGATCACAGTGCTATAATCAACAAAGAGAAATTGTTCAACATGTGCATAATCACAAGATTGTTGATTCTTTTTGAACCCTAGTTGAACTCTATTTCTTTCCAAAGTAGAGCTAATTATTCTTAATCCAGAGGTAAAATCGTCACTGCTGATAAACATGCTCACTAACATTGAATACAGACTATCAAGTTAGCAGTGATCAGTTTTCCAATGGTCCACCTTCTAAATAACCTCACAAATTAAAAGAGATGCAAATTTTAAGAATAAAAGGGAATTGATAAAATATTTTTATCTAGAGGGTTTAAAGTTCTTTTCTATTCGTTAGTCTTATAACATTTTAATCAAATGCTTAAACCTAACTGGAATCCCATCAATTTCCTTTGGTCCTCATCTAGATGCATCTTCTCATGTTGAAATTTTGTAATAATAAGTGGATTCAGAAAATATGAACAAGCAGAAGAAAAGAAAGAAAAACCACCCACATCACAATCGCACTACAAAAATTATTATTGCCCAAGATTTTATTTTTTCCAATCTCTTTTTATTTTTATGCTATTTCTGTTCTTTGAAAATAAAGAAATTTGATGTTTTTTTCTTTAAATAAATGCTCTCATAGATTTCACAAGCAAAACTACAGAGGAGGTGATAAAGGGAGAATTGTAACATTTTCTTTTGGCTGATGTATAGTTCCCATAAATCGGCAGTTTAGAAAAGTATTGAGAGCATAGAATTTGGAGTGTGACCAACTCAAGTCTGAATTCAACTTTCCCCACATGTGTGACCCTGTGTAAGTTGTTCAACTTCTTTGAGGCTGTTTCCTCTTCTGTAAAATGAGAATAATATCCTCATCAGAGTGTTTTTGAGAATAGTCAACGAGAGGTATTTAAGGAATTTGGCAGGCTGCCTGACACAGTATGCATTCAATGAATGGTAGCTATTATCATTATTTATAAGAATACTCGCATTATTCTACATTCCTAACTAACCCTGCAGATCACAAAGCTCTGATACCATGTGACACGAAGACTAATTGTAATCAGCCCAAGAAAAACATAATTAAACAGGTAAATCTATTAGAAAAACATCATATCATGCATTCTTAAGCAAGTTCTCCAGGACTGTAGGATTATAGTCTCAATTAGCATAGCTGACAGCAGTTCTTTGGAATTAGAATCCTTAGAAATAATAGTCTCCTGCAATTTAGTTTTTATATTAAATGATTAGTTGAACTTACTATAATATAATTCAACTGGGACCAGAAGATACAGAAGTGTAACTTGTAGAAGTTTCTTTGAGTTTCAAGTTAGACTATAATTTAAGCACAAGGTGGTCATTAAAAACATGGTGAGTTTTATAATAGTCATATTTTTATTTATTTTTGTCTTATAGAAAAATACTTTCATTTATTTTGTGTCCCCCCCACCCTCTGGGTACAATCAAGCTTTATCATGTCAAGACCTCTCAGAGATCCTGACTTCATTTTCGTTTCAGAATATACTTTTATCATCACTTATTAAGGGCCAGTTATGTCCAAGAAACCGTAGTGTGCACTTTGCACATCAACTGTTTCATATAACAGAACTAGGGGCCTTTTGATCTAGTATAATGCTGCTAGCTTTCAATTACTAGATGATGGGTTACAAGGTACACTACCTCAAAATTTGCACTGCAGTATTTGAGAAAATAGCAGATGCAGGGGGTTCACTCTGATCTTCTTCTCTTGCCTTTCTCCTCTAAGGTAAAAGAAACTTCTAACCTTCCTGATGTAGATCATAGAGCATCACACAAGAGGTAACCACTGTATAACTGCAGGAAAAGAACATCCTTATCCCTGAAGAAGATTCAGAAAAGAATCTGTGCAAATGAGCGTTAACACCATAGATCAATATCCTTTTGTCTAATTATACCTCTCCATAATAATTCACTTCTTCATCAAACAAAATAAAAATGTACAGGTTTCCTAGTTACTTTTGGCCTTCATTTCTTTCTGCAAGTTCCCATGTCATGTAAAACTTACTATATTAAATAAATTTGTGGCTTTTCTCTTGTTAATCTATCTTTTGTTACAGGGTCTAGTTTTGGAACAGAGTAATGGGTGAGGAAAGAAATTTGTTCTTCCCCACACAAACCTGTGGGTGAAGGGCAGGCTTGTGGAGGGCAAGTTCACACCTGCAGTTTAGACTGCAGTTCTGCAGCCTCTGCTTGGACTGTTCCTTCTTCAGAAAACTGGAGATCTGTGAACGCAGAACTGGAGGAAAGTTGTCCTTGACAAGGCCCATGCAAAGAGAAAATCAGTTTGGGGATATCAAGATGTTAAAAACACTTATTTATACTTTCTTTCTTGGAAGAAAAACATACCATTATTTGCTGACTTTAATACTAAAAAACATACACCACAAATTTACAAAGTATAATAAATGGCATTTCCAACTATGGGTTAGATTTAAAATAATCACATAAAAAATGACATTAGACTGGGGAGAGGGAGGAGGGAAAGGAGAATGAGAGACAGAAGAAAGGGAAGGAAGACAACTGGGGCAGAATGAGGTGTGCTAATGTCTATGAGAGGCTGAGGTCAGGGGTGTTGGTACTGCACAATGAGGCAGATCTGTATTTCTTTTTTTCTTTTCTTTTCTTTTCTTTTCTTTTCTTTTCTTTTCTTTTCTTTTCTTTTCTTTTCTTTTTGGCAGTACTAGGGGTTGAACCTAGGGCCTTGGCACTTATATTTCCCCTGCCTCATCCTCCCAGAATGCTAAGATTATAGATATATACCACTACTCCTGGTTATTTTCATACATAATATATTTCAGGGAAAGTCTGAAATTCAGCATTATATGTATACATTTAAGGTAGAGGATGCTTCATTCAGAAGAATCCAGAAATACAAAAATACAAATCCAAGCACTGGCCTGGCATAAGAGCTCCAGAGAGACAGCACAACTCGAAATTGCTAGCTATTATCTGAAGACAGAGAATTCCAGATTGGTTCAGTGCTCCTTCCCCTAGGCCTCTGAGGAGTTCTAACCTGTAGGTTTCCGTGTTAGGATGCTCTCTTATCATGACGAGTTTTGGAGTACAGGGTTTTCTAAAAGTAGAATGGTAATGAGGAACTGATAGATTTTCTATCAGATTTTTGTAACTCCATTAGCTTCTTTGACCTGGTGCAAGGAGGAGCTCCCGCCTGTGTGGGGAGCATGGAAAGGGTAGAGCAGGATGTGCAAAGCCTGGGGAGAAGTTGCTTTCTCCACCAGCCAGGAAGAGTGGCCACCAGGAGCAATATCTTACTTCACAATTGCTCATCATCTCATTAAATAAATTTTTTTGATTCACAAAAGGCAAGAGTATGCATATATAATGTATAAAGGTGTTAATGATGCATGTGAGATTGACTTCCTGTGCACACAACCTAAGCATCTGTGCTGACCCTGTAGTTAGCAGGACTATGCACTCAGTTTACTATTCTGCTGTCATGATTTCTATATAATTAATACTAATGTTTGAATAAAGGGCATTTTCATCTTGCACTAGCCCAGGAAAGACATCCAGAAGAACCTATTGTTGCATAAAACCCCAACACAGATAAACAAAGTCTTCATAAATTTCCTAGTTTCCAATCTCACATATCCTTGAAAGATAGAAGATTGAGCCTCGGAGTAGGGTCAGCAATTCTTCCCTCTCTTCTGTCACTAAGATAAACTCTCTTTACTTCCCCATCATATGTTTTGTTCGGTCTACACTTTCAGAGAAGACTTTGATTCTGCTAACTCTCAAGTAAACATCTGCGCATGTTCTGCAGATCCAGGCTGTGCTGTCCAATGCATCAGTCACTGGCACTGTGCTACTGAGCCCTTGAATGGTCCTAGGCTTGAGGGAGATGTGCTGTTCATGTTTAATTCACATTAGATATGAAAAAAGGAAAATGCACGCTACTTATAAAAGAGAATTATTCCCCAAACGTGGTTTTTTCATATCTTATTTTCCCAGGACAGAAATCTGGTAACCAAATCATGCTGTTGCTCCTTCCCACTCCTCCATAATGAACAAGAGACCACTGATTCTGCCTCCATGATCCTTGTTCTAGCATTTTCTCTCCAGATCGATTGTCTTCTCCTGACCGGGGTTTTCCCTCTTTCTTTCTGGACTGTCATAGTATAGTACGTTCCATGACAAATCCTTTAACTCAGTCTCACCCCACCTTGTGAGTAGTGACCATCTTAATATTTCATTTTCCTCAGTGCTTTACCACCTAACTTAGTATAACATGCTTACACCACAACATGGCTCCATCTACTTTCTATCCTTCCAAATTGAGTACTCTGAACTCTGGCCATAACAAATGGCTTTCAGCTGTCAGAACATGTCCTTCTATGCTCCTGCGCTTTAGCACACCTTGTTCCTTAGTCAAGGTAGGCTGAGCACATTCCAAGGTGAATGACCATATACTCCCTAGGCCTCAACTCCAACATCCTTGTGATGTGATTATAGCAAATCTTGCACTAGCAAAAGATTTCCTTTACTTCTGTACACTCACAGCTCTCTGTTAATGCGATATTACATGGAATTAGAATTGACTGCTGTTAAAATAATTGCCTATTGCTAAGAGTGTTTGGTAGTCACTGTTTTAAATGCACTTGAATGAGTGATTGAGTACTTAATGGGTCTTTTTTTTTCTAGAAAATTATCTAATATTACTTAGCATGATAATGATCCTGATGCTGTCAATAAAAATACCTATGGTTAGCATTCATTCTGTCTCTTATATCTCAGTCATTTTACAATGATGGCATTAATCCTAATGGTGAGCCTCAGAGGTCAGTGCTATTATCTATATGTAAGGAAAGGTTCTTTCATATGAGGAGCAAGTAGAACTTTAGAGAAGCCCAGGGACCTTTTGGCCTCTATAATTTAGCAACCGCAAAGCTGGGAATGATTTCTAAGTTTGTTTATCTGTAAAAAAGACTTCATATCCACCCTACAACACACCAGGCTGGGTTCTCAGTATTATTCCTGCATCTCACCAGCCAAACCTCCAATATTCTCTCCTGCCACACTCAACTCTGCACAGGATTCTACCCACTGATTCCCTTTATGTTCTACATGTCTGCAGGGGTCCAGGCAGGATCAGCCACACTCAGGTTCTGTGCCTTCCTTGCAAGTGCTAGCTCAGCTCTGTGCTGGGGCTTGTAATGCTGGGTGCTTATTAGCTTCTTGTGCCTTGTCCCCAACAGCTGTGAACAGTCTACAAGAGCAAGAGCTCCAGAAAACATCACCTACCTTACACAGCTGGAAGATGCAGAGGTGCACAACACTTGCCTTCTAAATGAACTCAGGTCTAGGTTAAGAATGATAATAGCATTTGCTCATATTTCTTGAGTATGTTCTACATGCCAGACCCTGTTCTACACATTTCAACTATGTAACCCATTGAATTCTCACAGAACTCTGTGAGATAGTTTATCATTTAAACCTTTCTTATTTTCCCAGAAAAACTAAACTTGCAACAACTTTAACTTCAATAAAAAACTTTTGCTCAATATTGAGCTCTACACATTCCTAACATTTAGCTAATAAACTGTTTTTGCTTAAACTGAATTATTTGTTTCCAATAACTTGCTCAGACCAGTCAAGTCCATATCCTTTTTTAAAAAACAAGTAGTTTGTGTTCAAAATTTGTGTGTGACAAATAGAAAAAAACACTGGCATAAGTAGCTTAAATTTTTGATCAAAATATACTTAGCAAAACATATTAAACAGTTTTTAAAACCCTCAGAATAGGAATCTTTTCAGCAGAGTAAAAATAAAACCATTATAGCTTTTGTTGATACTCTTCAGGAAAGGAATGTTTGTCACTGAGGTAGTATATACATTGCTAAATTGCAGACAAACATTAGCTCATATTTAGCTTCAGTTAGGTAACACCTAAGGCCCCTATTTGTCCCAGAAATTGTTGTGCTCCTTCCTGATAACTGGAAAAGTATTTCCAGTTGCTTAAAAGTCATTTAGACATTTCCCACAAAAATGTTGAATCCTTTTCATAAAGCCTGTCTCCCTTAATCAAAACCAAGTACAACTCCATTTCCATTTTGGTTGATAGCATAGTATCTCCCCAGTTAACTGAATCTCTGTTTTCAATATCCTTAATTGACCAACTGTTGGTTGAACATTATAGTCACTCTGTGGTCTGTGAGACTCCAATTTTATACACAGTATAGTGGCATCTAAGACCTCACTATGAAGGGGCTGAAATGTCCCATACATCACATATGTGTGTGGATTCACAAGACTTTAGAGAATCTAGAGATAAATAACCAAGGCAGGGATTTGAAGAAGACTGTTTTGGTTAATTTTCTCTTGTTGCTGAGACAAAATACCCAACACCCAAAATGAATGAAGGAATGGTTTATTTAGCTCACAGTTTGTGAATGTTTCAGTCCATGCTTAGCTAACTTCAAAGCAGGGTGGCATGGCAGTGGAAGACAGTAAAAGCAACAAGAGCAAAAGGGTAGAGCATAAATAGAAGACTCTTTCTGCCCTTATATTGTATATAGGCTGCCTGCCCTAGGGTGGGTGCAGCAGTCACACCCATACCAGCATTGGACCATGAATCAGTCACAAACTCTAGAAAACTGCTACTATGACTGCATGAGATTTTGTGGGGGACATTTAGACATAAAACATAACAGAGACTTCCTATATACTTCCACAAACAGTTTACAACAGTAGCAGGTGACATTTATGGTATCCTGCTTTATGTCAGATGCGGTGTTATCAACAATTTATATATGCATATTTTGAATGCTCAGTTCCTTGGTTATGCTTATTTGGAAAAGGAAAACTGGGCCCAAGGTGTTTTGCAGTTTGATCTGCTTTCTAGCAACCAGAACTTCCAACTCTGTGTGAGTCTAAAATCCATGCTTCCAACCACTAGCTCCTAGCCTGTGACACAGCCTTTCCAATGAATGATACTCCCACATTTTATTCAAACTTTGATGCCTCCTGATGATTCACTACTATAGACAGGCCAAGGCTGTTTATGGCTCCCCACCTCTACTCCACTTTCCAGGCCTCACTGGACCTTAGACGGGGGTATCTCCGAGGAAGTTTCTCATCCTCGTTGCCCAGCCTTCAATATGTGACTCCAGTTACTCAATTCACTCCACTGTCCAAATGTTCCAGAGATCTCCCTCCCTCTAATTCTGTTCCTATGAGTTCAGCAGTTTTAGACCTACATATAAGTGAGACCATGCAGTATTTATCTTTCTCTGTTTGACTTATTTCACTTAGTATTGTGTCCTTAAGTTTCATCATACTGCTGCAAATGATGGATTTCCTTTTTAAGACTGAAGAGGATTGTGGAATGTGTGTGTGTGTGTGTGTATAATTTTTAAATTCCATTCAACCACTGATGGACATTTAGTTTGCATCCACATCTTTATCCCACTTTGGATATATTTCAGAAATGGGATCACTAGATCTAGTAGTTATGTTTTTAATATTTAGAGGAATTTATTTATAGTACGAAAATGTGTTTGGGACTAAGAATAGGGAAAAGGAATAGCTCCTGATAGACAGGAGGGGTCCCAAATGGGTCGCCCTAGAATAATTTCTATATAGTTTTCTATGATGGCTATACCTGTTCACAGCCTCACTAAGGATATACTTGAATGGTATTTAAATTGGGCCTTGAATAAGTTGGGATTTCAGCAATTGCTGGAAAAGCAAGCATCATAGAATCAGGAATTGTTTTACACAGCTAACACTTAAATAGTGTTCCCTCTGTGCATTCAAGTAAAGTGTCTGACTGGCACAGCAACTTTATGGAGTGTGTGCTATGATTATCACTTCTCTAAGTCATCTTCCTGACCATCTAAGACACCTCCCTTCTCTGAGCATTAATTCTCATTGTCTAGAATTTTATCTCTTGAGAAAGTTTCTACATTGTACAAATGATTTCTGTACATATCTTTTTAAAGGAATACATAAATGCATTGATATCATCTTCTTTCTTCAATTATAGCAATTAGCATTCCTGATTTGTTTCTTTTACTAGGCTATGAGCCATTTTAGTGGCTTTCAATATTATTTTCTAATCTCTAAATACACAGTAGGTCTTTGGTGGGTGTGCAATAAGTGAATAAATGATATCAAAGATAATTTTTAATATACAATTACAACTTCAGCATCTACACAAGCTAAAGCTCTCCTTAAATTGTACCCAGAATTTAAAATCTTTCTCATATTTCTCATTTTTATTAAGACTTTCAATACCAGATAAAATTAGAAAGAAATGTATTAACCTACCAACAATGGGGACATCATCTTCAAAAATCTGCAAAAGAAGAGCTAAAATATTTGTGGTTGTATAACCAAGCCCTTCAATCATAGTATCTCTTCTTAGACAATCTGGTCCACACAGCAGTTATGAATTCATGTTATTCATATGTTTGTTGAGAAAATATGATTTGATGATAGTCTTACAATAGTTTGCCACATGGCATTATACCTGCCAGATGAAATTCTGATTTTGTTTCCCAGGTGAATGGACTGACCATTTAATAATGTGAGCATTGGGAAGTGATATTTCTCAGGATCAATCAACAAGGAACCATTTTGTTTAACTGGCCAGATAAAGTACTCTTTCTTTGTCTGAGACACCTTTGCTAGAACAGATGTAGACTCTCAAAAATGCCTTAGTTTCAGTATGAAATTGAAACACCTAAATTTTAAATTAGCATCCTTCTTAATCCTACTGAATTTAAAAGCTCTTTTGGTTGAGTGATCCCATTGATAACAAATACTTTGAAGGACAAATTCCTTCCAGGTCTTAGTCATTAAGGCCCTGATTTATCTTCTTTTCAAGGGCTGTTTTTAACATAGGCACCCAGTACCTCTTCTCTCAGTTAGGCTAAAAGTGGAACACAATAAAATGAGTGAGGAGTTTGGGAATGAGGCAATTTATGAATGAAACATTATCCAGGAAACATAATTTTATGATAATAATCTTTTAGCTCTTGGAAGGTATAAAATTAAATATTAGAGTCAGAAGAGAGGAACCAGAGTTTTGAGGGCATGCTTTCCCAATTCATTGAAAAGGAAGCAAGAGGTTAGAGTTTAAACTGATTACATGTAATATCATATTACATAGTAATATATACATCAAGTCAAATTATTTGCCAGAAAACAGGAACTAGGAGAGGACATAGACTTGAGTAGTTGACTTTCAAAGTAAACTAAGTTTTGCAGTTTTTACTAGAGGAGGGTGGTAGTAATTCCTCTTTTGTCAATAAATCTACAAATTAATTTAAAATATAGTCAAAATATTTTGCATATTTCAGGAGGAAGTTTTTTTTAATTTAATGGAAAAGTCATTATGCTAGTTTTATAAATTAAATATAGTGAAAAGGAAGGCAGTGATATAATCAGATTTCAGGCACACATACACACACACACACTCATGTAAAATATAATATATATATTATATAAGCTATATTTCTTGGCAAAGCTAATGCCAATGAATTCAAGACATTATCAGTCATCTGAGTTACTGGCCAGAGAAAATCCTTTTCCCAAACTAGATATATTTTTAAACCATGAATAATGGTCTTTTTTTGGAAAAGGTGATAACTGTGCTCTCCCACATTCTTATTGTTTTCTTGATTGTGAAAAACAACTAACGGCAGTTGAATCATTGAAGAGATTTAAGTCTGGGGAAAAATTCTGTAATGGTTCAATTGAGCCAAGGTAATTTGGGTTGGGTCATGATTTCCTCTGTTGAGTGTGTCTTGAAAATTTAAAAAACTTGCTTCCAAATCTAGAAGTTGAGATGCAAGTTCTTTTAAAAGCTTACTCCTCTGGAATAAAGCACACAGTTCACATAGTCGTTTCTGTAGAGCACTAAAATCTCTGACAGATTAAGTGGAGTTGTTTTAGAATGTGCTGAAACTTCATCAGATGATACAGCACAAGATTAGCTGGAGTTATTGTGATCTAATCTCATTTCCCTTGTTAACTTTAGTGCACAAAGCTGAAATGATGAAATGTCACGTTATCTTGCTAACTGGAAAAGGGACCTCACTTTTAAGCACCCAAGTGTGAGGTTTCTAAACTCTTGGTTTTAATTGTGTAAAGTGTAGGCAAATGTATAAAGTATTAAGAAGTGGTCTTAAAATGACTCAATGATAAAGAAGTAGTTACCTGTTAATAGATGGAGGCAGAGTCTCCACATCTACAGAGCTTAAGCAAGTCTCTACCTATGCGGCTGCTGCCTCTACTGAGGTCACCTCTTTGGAGGACTAAATGTCTCTGAGGAGCCATCTGTCCTTAGCTGGAAGTCTGTATAAGGACATCCTTTTAGAGAGGAATAGAAAGAACATTTATGTGAGTACATTTTCTCCAACGTGGTCAAAAGTTTGCATGCTTTTGTTGTTTTCCTGTGCTATTCGAACCCTTATCATCTTCATGTCATTTCCTGCTCATTGCGTGTATTCACTGCTTAGATTTTTATAAGTGCTTCAGCTCCTGACTTGATGCCCATTTTCGCTGTAGTTTGTTGGATTCCGTATGGTTGATCCGTATCACACTATTAGTCTCTAGAGAATGACAAATTGAGTAGAGCACCTGAAGATGTGGAACCTCATAGGTTATGTTGTCTCTGCCTTCGGATTTACCCATTCCAAAAAAATCAAATCAATAGGGAAAAGAATCTGGAAAGATTTATTTCTATAGTAATTAACAGGAAATCATCTCAATAAGCTACAAAAAAAATCACACCACTTTTCAGCAACCAAGTGCTGTTTTCTTAAATTTTGGGCTTTTACTAGTATATACAGTCATATCCTAAAGTAGAGGATACAATTCACTAGAAGAAAATATTTTTGACATTTTCCACCAGTGAGGAAGAATTTCTCAAAGGGAAGATGGAACTGAATGTGTAAGTTGGACAAAAACACTAGAAATTAAAAAAGCAGACAACTGTATAAATGAACAGGAAAAAAAAACTGAAAAATTTTAGGTAGAGCTCTTTGTGAAATTTCCTTAAATAGAAAAGGAATGGAGGAAATACAATGAAAATATCCGTAGGGTAATTTTATTTCTATTTTTGAGATGGGAATATTTGAAAGTAAATCCCCAGGCTAGATTCAGGAGAAGTGAACATTTTCTGGATTTTTGTTTGTTTGTTTAAATAATACTATGTAAAGGTGGAGAATTCATACTAGAAGTATGAATGTCTGAGCTGGATAAGGAAGAGGAAGAAAATCTGCCTGTATGGCCAAAATTCAGAGTGAGTCATCTAATACATTTGTTTTCTGAAGACTGGATACTGTAGTGTATGACATAGTTCTGCTCAGTCATGCTCTTAAATCCCCAAATATACATCTGCTTTAGCTGGTTCCCTGTGTTTTAGTCAGCTAATATCATCTTAATGAGCTAAAACTAGGAAGAGTCATTTGCCAGTATTTAGAATTCTGTAATTACAGAAGTGTTTTCTTATAACTAAACACATGTCTCAAATTTTTCAGTGATCATGTAAAGATATTTGGAAAATCTCAGTATACTTTTTGACAGCTATGATTTAGAATTTAGCAGGCACACCTATAATTAAACCTTTTCTTTGAGGATCTTTTAGAAAAAATTTTAAAACAATTATATACACACTCCAA
The DNA here is from genome assembly GCA_004027455.1 of Hydrochoerus hydrochaeris. Taxonomy (NCBI): domain Eukaryota; kingdom Metazoa; phylum Chordata; class Mammalia; order Rodentia; family Hydrochaeridae; genus Hydrochoerus; species Hydrochoerus hydrochaeris. The sequence goes on along the minus strand of PVLA01000341.1, from coordinate 558,881 downwards.
TATAATTTGCAAGTACAACTAGTTTGGTTACACTATTGAATGTAGTTATGTGTAATTGAATTTCAAAATATTATAACTTACTTAAAACATAAAATATGATATGAATGTATTGTGGAATCATGTTTCCTAAAATCTAATTAATACATATAATTTAAAATAATTGATTAATCATATTTAATGTTTAAGTTCAATTTCAATTTTCAACTCTAGTTGTAGCTATTATCTATTATATAGCATTTGTACACTAAAATCAGTTGGGAGATAGCCAAAGTAAACTTTTAATGGACAACATAATAATTGAGAACTGCTATTTAGTTTATTTTCATTAGAAAATTCAGTGCTGGCATACAATGGGGAAATGTATAGCAATATAATTAAGAAATATGATTACATAATTTTCTAATTATTTTGCTTTTCAATTCCAAATGTCTGGATCTTTCAAACTTCATTGTTTGTGTTTTTTATGTACAAAAATTTATATAATATTAATTGTAACTTTTGCTTTCAACAGGGACATATTGGAGACTAGGAATTACATATTTATTACTTCTTAATAAAATTTCTGATAATTCTTATTTCTAATGATGGAATTGTGACAAGTTTAACATTTGATGATTATTAGAATTATTTAAAAATAGTAATGCTATTTAAAATAGAAAAAAGAGTGTGAAGTCTCTATAAACAAAACTATGTCCTTATAGAAAGAGAATATTCTCTCTTGACTATTCTTTTATTGTAGACTTTATTTTAAATTTTAGATTTCTTTCTAGGGAAGGATGACCTTCCCTTTTTTCTGGCTTCACAATGAAAAACAGTTCCATAAATATCTTATATTATTATCAGCTACTAATCATCAAGTCAATGTCAGCTGTAAATAATTTGATTTAGAGCAAATTTCAAATAGCAATATTTACTATCCTTACTTTTCCCAGAAAATTTTAGACAGAAAAATAATAAAATCTCATATTAAAACTTTCAGTTTGCTCTGTTTAAAATGTACATTGTTAACCTTCAGAAAATTCCTGAAGTTTTGACATTTGTAGCTTGAAAGATATTGTGACCTTAAAGGTATACTTTCTTCTTAGAGAAGTTGAAGACTCGTTGTTGTTTTTCTGAATCTTTTGAGTTTCTCTGATAAAACACAGGGTTAGGACTTCATTTTCTAGGTTAAGTCTATATTTACAGTAACTAAAAAAAACCAGAGAAACCCAAACTTACCAGTACAGTGTCTGAATGTTGAGTTCTAGACAAAGTATTTTAAAATCAGAGGTCTGTGAAATTCTGGAAGCCTATGAGCTGAGACAAATGCATGGACAGAGTCACAGACCTAAGAAAGACTCACATAGCTGAAGGTTGCAAAGAGCAATCTGGGAGATATCCTTGGTGAAATGTGAAGGTTCATGAAAAGACAGCTGATATTACAGGGGAAGAATGAAAGGAAATGTCTATACAGAGAGTATTGCATTTGCCAACTCGTCATAGAGTGTGTTTTGAGAATTAGAAGACATCTGATTTTGCCATCAGGAGAGTTGGAAAGTAACAGAAAATAGTCTAAAACTAGAGAAAAACTAAAATGCAAAGTCTTGAAAGATAATGTTTCTGAATTTTACCTCAAAATTTTTGAATGAGTTACTGTGTTGATATGTGTGCATATTTGGAGTTTGTTCATTACTGATAGCTATCACCTTAAAACCTTTGCAATGCATAGGCAGAAAGTTTGTGTCTGTGTTCTTGTGGGTTCAGGTTACTGTCCCTCATGGGACCTACACAAAGGTGACATGGTAGGTCAGTCAGGAATGTCTTGGGGATTTCCACACTGTGTTCTTCTAAAAGATCCCCCAAGAGGAGTTAATATAAACTCATTTTCTTTTCACATAGTTAATTCTAAGAATTTTTTTGGCAGGGCAAATGGAGTGAAATCGGAAAAAGACTTTTTCTACACTCATTTTGCTCTAATAGAATCACTTGCCTAGCTGATGTTTTCATTCACAGAATTTGACTCAAAGCTAATTCTGTTCATTTAGTTTTGCTTCAAAAGTTAAACATACAGACAATGCCATCCTTATCCCACTTCACGCTGTACAATAGGGTCATATTTCTATTTGTTCTTGTTAAACATTTATACATGATTCCCTACCTTGAGAATTCTTAAATCTACCTCTTTGTATCTTGAACATAGTTGGGAACAAAGGTTTTGAAAAATCTTCTCCTTATGCCTCATAATACTCATATCTGAGTGTACATTAACATTTTTATACCTGTGAAAGGTGTTTCAAGCTCATATGCATCAGTGAAAATAGACTCAAAATAATAAGAGACTCCCCATACCATGCATACTGGGTGGGGGGAGTAAAGGGAACAAATAACATTTTTTAAAGTAAATTTTGTCTGTTTATTTAAAAATTCAAAGAAACAGGTAGAGGTATATTCAAAAATTTAAATTAAGTATTTTATGTTAAATATTTTCAATAACATTGAAAATGATCTGATATTTCTGGTAGACCAATAATATGAAAGACTTGAGTAAAGCCAGAAATGTTGCTGAAATAGAATTTAATCATTACTTCGGTCATTTCCTCACCAGGGATTTTGATTTGACTGACCAATTTCAACCCACAGTAACAGCTTTGTTCCTAAGAGACTATAAATCAAAGAAACACTCAATCAGGGGCAACTGCTAGTGCAAATCAAAGTCTTTGCTATTATCATAGAGCAACCGACGGCAAACATCCGCTGAAATTACTGAAGTACGTTTGTATGGGGTATGTGGTGTTTTTGGTTTTGCTCTTCTCTGGCACCTGTTTGTGAGAAAAATTGTGCAATAAAAGAAGTTTTACCGCCACGTACTATAGCTGTGCTTGAGCTCAGTGTGGAGACTTCTTTTCTTTCCCTGAATTCTGAGCCAGGGGAGCACAATGGGGGTGTTGTGCTCTGGGCTAGGCTGGCATGCATGATACCCACTGGGCAAAGAGGTGTGAGCAGCTTCCAATACCTACACTGTTTGCTCCACAACTACTCTAAACTAAATCAAACAGCGCACTGAGACACTTAGTCCAGAATAAGCAAGAACAAAATCCACTGGCTGTTGTGACCTACATATGGAACGGAGTTCTTTAATTTAAAGGAATATATACGTGGGTGCATTAAGAGTTAAATCATTTACGAGGCTTCAGAATAAATACCTTACAATTTATACGCAGCCGGTTTTCCCTGTAGTTCTCTTTACATGTGTCAAAGTGCAAATCATAAAAGGATCCATTGTTTGTAGGAGAGGAAAGGTAGTTAGCTAATGAATACTATCTACAATAGCAAGCCATCACAGTTTGCTAAAACAATGAATAGGTATTTAAAATCCCTAGATATATCTGTAATTTTTAAATCTACAATATCTGGAACCTGAATTCACAGAAACAACCCCTTCTCTGACTCTATTTAGTGGAAGTGTGTGTGTGTGTGTGTGTGTGTGCATACATATCTGTGTGTATTTTTCCTTTTTAAATTCAGGTCACGATCAATGCAAATATTTCAGGTTAAGTTTTGCTCTGACTTATTTTTATGCTGTGCTTTCAAAAAGGAAAAAAAAAAAAAAAACAACTTACCTCTGACAGTCAAGTGGGATGCCGGGAAGCCCCTTCTCAGCTTCAGCCTCAGAGTGTAAGCGGATGCCCTCTGAGCCAACAATCTGTTAACAGGAAGCAGGTAAACCCGAGAGCGGCCGCCTGCGTTACAGTCCAGTACCCACTGGAGCACACACCTGCTTTCTCAGACCTGCTGCTCCGATGCAACAGCCACACACAGGACCGGTGTTAGCAGAGAGCAACACCCTCATTTGGAATCACTGGTTTCCAGGATAAGCAAATAGGGAGCTGCTGAGATAATGCTGGAGGAAAGGCTTGCCTTCCAAAGACAAGAATCCTTTTCTGCTCCTGATAGCAGATAGGCAGCATTATCACTCTGCATTCCACTTTCTCCAGTCAGCTAACTAACTGCAAGCAATAGCATTCAGCAGCTTGTGGAAAGGGCAGTTTGCAGGCATGTGTGGCTATAATAATTGTATGCTAACATAGCCATTGCTTCTCTCTTCTCTGAATAAATTCTTTAAAAATGTTTCTTTCAGGGTAAAGCTCAGAAGAGTATACCACACTGTTTCCATAAGTAAAATGGCTGGTCCTCTCGGCACTGTTGCAGACAGCTCATTGGGTTCCACTGGCTTTTCGTAGCCATAGCAACAACCAACAGACAGACTTACACAGCAAGCATGGCTGATCATGTGCAGTGCGCGACTCAGCTTGTTAATTTCTTTTCATCAAACTCATCATTTTTTGAGGAGAGTAGCTTCTGTTACCTTTGTAAATATTTCACCAATAGCACAAGTGCTCTAATTTTTTTGGCTTTGCAGAGGAACTTTTGTTGTATGAGCCAGTGCTGCATGTGAAATTGAGGAAGTGGAGCTGTGTTTGCATCTATCCAGGTTAATAATATGCAAATCACAGGACAGACACTAATTGGAACCATTGTTGAAACAGGTTCTACCTTCTAGTCACAGAATGAGTAGAAAGCAGATTGGCAAATGGGGGCAACTGAGCTTTTTTGCTTTTAAATGCTAATCTTGTCATCATTTAACTGAAATAAAGCCCCATGAGTTTTTATATGTGGTCCAAATATAATGGAATCAGATAGGATATGTGGGTAAGATTTTGAAGTATCTATTTATGGATTACATTTATCTAATTATTTTAATATGTTACACAGTCTACAATAGAATTTTAAAAATTTTCTATTGGTTCTCCTATAGGAAATGATTTTTAACTCAGTGATAATTTATTTGCAATTTAAAATATTTTCAAAAAAAAACCAAATGAAAAAAAACTTTGACTTTACAAATTATAGTACCTCCAAGGCAAGAATAGTTTTATGTTCTCAGTAAGATCAGTCACATTCCACATATCCTTAAAATTTCACCTCCTCAGGGAATCTCCCATGATTAATGCTGTTAACAGCTTAAACCTGCAAAACCCCAGCCTTTTCTTGTATTTAAATACTGTCACTATTCTATTTGATGTGTATTTCCATTTGTTTTGGTTTCTAGCAATCTGCTTGAAGTAGTATGTTAACACTTTGGACTTATAAATATAGGTGTTTGTTTTGCTAATATTTTGCAAGTATTGCGTTTCCTCACCAAAGTTAACACTCCTGTTTTGGTAGTCATTCCTAAAATTGAGCATGCATAGAAATCCTGTGCATGCAGATTTTGAGATCTCATCTCTCATCCCTGCCTGTCCAGATTCACATCTGGCAGGTCTGAACCAGCTTAGGAATATCCTGCCTACTGAAAAACAGAGTACTGTTCCTGCTTGCTGGAGTCCTCACCACTTCCATCACTTCCTGTTGTCTGATGCCTACTTGGCTTTTCTCACAGAAGTTACCCCCTGTAACTTGTTTCCTTGCTGTTTCTGAATGTGCCCTTATCTGCACTGTAAGCCTTGTAGCCTGCCCTTCACTTCTCCAATTACACACTATGGAATTACATACTGTTTCATAATTCCTTGTCTTTATATGTTTCTGCTTTCTGAAAGACGCTCTACTGACCCCACCCAGCACCTTTTTTTACCTCCATTCCAAGCTGTCTCTTGCTTTAGCTTTCCATACTTGTTCTCAAATAGACCACCTCACTAGTGACACTCCCAAGCTTGCAGTGGCCACCTTGTGCTGCCACTGCACCTGAGATCTCGTTCCTGTTACAGGACTTGTCATGCTCTGTTGACTTATTTGCAGTTTTCCTTTGATATCTGACTCCCAGACTTCTCTGTTACCTGCTGGAAAGCCAGTCTGGTCCATATCTTATTTCTTTTCCATATATGGTATAGTGTAACATCTTAATACATTTTTTTGAGATGCGGTTCCACTATGTTGTCCAGGCTGGTCTCCAACTCCTGAACTCAAGTGATTCTCCTGCCACAGCCTCCAAAGTAGTTGGGAAGATAAGAATGGGTCACTATGCCAAGATTTCTCAATACATTTTGAATGAGGACCTACAACACTTTATAAAGAGGTGCTGCATAACTGGATAGTGTGAAGTCTGTTTTAGCCCATTTTTTCCATATTATCCATTTATTGAGTGAGTTTTTGTCCCCTCTGAAAAACTGAAGTGATTATTTTAAAAATCAAAATTGACACATTGCAAGAATATATCAGGAAACATTCTAAGATCAATCGTGTTTAAGGATGGTTCTTTTACATTGCATTTCTGAAAATATCTTTGTTTTACCCACACACTTGATTATTTGGCTAGAATGTTTGGAAGTCATGTTCCTTTTTAAATTCCAAAAGCTTTCTTCTTTTACCTTGTATCTCCTAGATCCACAACACTCTTAACTCTCCCTCTTCTCAAGAGGACTGAGAAAGACTCGAGCTGCGCCAGACCTGGCTGTGGGAAGCGGGTGGAGACTGGGATGCAGTCTTCTTCTGCCTGTATCCCCAGGGGACTCCTCATGGCCTCTCACTGACTGTTGAGCAGCCACCCCTTTGTGCTCACAGGATTTGGTTCCATGACAACTCCCTCTCCCCATACCAAAATTCTCAGATACTAAAGTCCTCTGCACAAAGTGGAGTAGCATCTGCATATAACCTACATACCTGCCCCATAACTTAATCTCCAGATTACTTATAAGATCTCATGCAATATGAATGTTATGTAAATGGCTGCTAATCTACATCATTTAGAGAATAATAACAACAAGAAAAAAGCTTACATATATTCATTGCAAGCATTATTTTTATTTTTGAGTATTTTTAATCCATGGTTGGAGGAATCCATGGGTGCTGAAGTCATGGATAGGAAGGCTGACTGCATGCCACTCCGTTCTTTAAATGCTCTTGCTTTTTCACTTGCCCAAAGGCCTGTCTTGCCCTCCTAACGCTATCTCCCATGGTACGTAGGTTTCCCACCAGCTGGCCAGCGCTCAGCTCTACCTAAAGCCTGACTTTTATTCTTCTTTTGAAAGGTTTGTTATAAAAATGAGTGCCTAAGAGTGTGATGTGTCCAGCTCATCTATCTGAGTCAGATGAGGCACTTCATGAGTCATACCTGACAGCCCTGTGCCCTGGGCAAATTAGCTCTGGTAGGGACCCTGGGATTATCTAGGGTTTTTTTTTTTTCTTCCAGTATGATAGCTGCAAAGTAATAGTTTCGGTTTTAATTTGCAATTCTGTAATAATTGACAAAATTAAATATCTCAATTTAGGATGCTCTTTTGGGGTACCTACTCTTTGTTCTCTATTGGAGTATTGTCTTAGTGTGGACTTTCAAACCAAATGGTCATAAAAAGTATGTGTGCTTTTGAATTTTTTAAACATTTAAAAATTATAATTAAATTTGTTACATGATTCAAAGTTAATAAGGTATTCACTGACATATAAAGGGAGCTCTATGATTCACACTGCTAATTGCTTTTGTTTTTATTATGAGATAAAAATGCAGAATGGGAGTAAAAAAATGGTAATTTTCAAAGCAAAGATTATTTGTCTAGACTTTCTGTTGAATAATAGAATATCAACTGTGTTAAGAATCAAGTTATATAATCCACACACAAATATATCTACATCTACAAATTATCATCTATCTAACTAAGGTAAGCACAAATGTGCTAAGTACTAACACCTGGTAAATCTTAGATGAAAGATAGTTTATTTTACTATTTTTTCCACTTATTTGTAAGTTTGACGTTTTTTATTTATAAGATAAATTTTTTTAATGAGAATAAAATATAATGTGAAATATACACAAATTTAAAGTTAAAAATTAATTGATAGGAGAATAACTACTAAAGTAAAAAGTAAAGAAATTGATAAATTGGGCCAGGGATTTAGCTCAGTGGTGTAAGTACCTGCCTGGTGAGCACAAGGTCATGAGTTCAATCCCTGGTACAAAAGAAAAAAAATTGATAAACCATGGAGTAACTAAAGGGGTTATTATTGTTGTTAAGAGACTATTGTGGTACAGAGTACTGGAAGCATTTTGTATTTTCTTGAAAAGGATTTGTAATTTCCCTACATTATTGCCTTCCTGTATCCTGATTCTAAGCCATGCATCTTTTGACTCCCATGTAGAAATCCTTCTCAATCTGGTTCCTTTATTGCTGAAAAAAATTAACAAGCTCATCTTTGCTTAAATCAACATGTTCTTCAGTTACACTTTTCCCTAGAGCTTCTATAGCTGGTGGCTACCAAGGGACCTGACCTCTGGTATAGCAAAGAAACTCATTGTGAGTCCCAGAGAACAAAATCTGAGCATGGTTTAATGAGGTAGCACAGACTTTCATAAAGTTTAGACTGAATCTCCTAACTGCAAGCAACAAATAAAACAGTGTCCCAAAGATTTTTCCAAACTGCTATACATTTATTTTCACAGTGGCACAAGCAATGTGTTTCTAGGGGGAGATGATAGGAAGGAAATGTGAGGACCGCCTTGGACAGGGTTAGAAAGATGGTTGGAGTGTCTGAGGAAAGCAAATTGGATTCACTGCTAGGGTTTCATCCCCCAAGAACTATACTGTAAGAAGGAGACGTGCCCCCAAGCCATCAATCACCTTCTTTCATATCTGCTGACAAAGTCTGATGTAATTAATGTGCAAAACGACTTGATACATGAGAGAAACTTGAAACCAAAATAAACCTGGTAGGATGAAGTCCTCATGGAAATCCACTTATTGAATGAATTAAAAATGAGAAAATGATTATAGAAGAACAAAAACCTTGTCAGAGGGGAAAATAAGAATGTAAATGTCAGACATAAGAAATCGGTTTTTAAAAACTGTATATAAGGTAAAACTTACTACCACAAAACTACCATATATGTACCATAAAAGAAAATTCCACTAGTGGTTACTGAACACTGGACCTAGAAGTTCTATATCCCCTTTAGGTTAAAAGAAATAGAGAAAAAGTAGTGAAAGGAACAGGAAGATTTAGTCAGGTCTAAATGTGGAAAACCTGCTCTTTCTTGGCCAATAATAACGACGTTGTTTTAAATATGCCAGGCAGATCAAGCTTTGGGTTTGCAAATGACTATGATTGTAGTAGCTTAAAGAATTTCTTCATTTTAAAATACACATAAGTATGTCAGTATTACCTGGGGGAAAAGAGTGGTTATCTGGCAACAAAAAATAACCCACAATCAAACCATCTACTGACCTACCCACTTCCAGACCTGAAAACTAATCCTGAACACAAGTACCTGTTGCTATCCCAGTAAAGAAAAGCACTCCCGGTTTGGAAGAGAGCTTCTGTGAGGACAGAGCGAAGACTGTATTTTCTCTCAAGAGATACAATTGCTTATGCTATGTAAAGAGAGGTGTGCAAAGCCACCAGGGAAGAAGAGGCTGGGTGCTGTCACTTTCCTGCAAGGGTCCACACTTTGTTCTCAGGAGGGTGACCTTTTCCACTTACCTTTGTGGCTCATGGAAACAACGACACTCAGGTAATAGCAGGCATTGTGCCACGATGCCCAACCACACAGAAAAAGCTCCAGGCTCTGCCATCACAGCATTATTGAATTAGCAATGAAACACATCAACCTTGGCAAACAAAGCCTGGCAAGAAGCAATTTAAAACAAATGTTGCTGGTTTCACCTGAAGCACGGAAACAAACTGTGAAGTACAGGGTGAAACTTGGCAGCATTTGTAAACGCTGAACAGGCAAACACCAAAGCTCTCAGCAGCTCAATGCACAAATCCCAGAGAAATGAAAATCAGAGATCTACATTTTCACTTTCAGAAACACTACTGATAAAAATAAGTGCTCAGTGAAAGTCATGCAAATAAAAGTATGCATCTCTCTATATAAAATATACAATATGGTTCACTTTTCAGATCCATTAGTCTGATACTAAGTAAGAAAAACATTTTAAAAAAACCCAATACTACAATGAAAGTAGTAGATGCTCAGTTAAAGGTCTGCCAGGTATAGCATCACAGCTGGGAAAAGTAAATAATGCCCCTTTGCAGAATTTTGGGTGGGGCTGCATTTATCAGGTTGGGACTATCTGCTAAAAAGGTAATTTTTTTACTAAGTTTATCCAAGTTGGAATTAATTTCTTGCACTTTCAAAAGTAGGACTCTGGCATTGTCACTGCTAGGGTTACCATGAACTGGTATTCTCTTTGGTGGGATTTACTGCCTCAGAGAAAGATTAGCTTCAGAAACACTCTTTGGGAGTTTAAAGCAGCATGAAATCTTTTTTTCACAACCAACTGTTCCATAAGCACCAGAGTGGACTTAAACAGTTCCTCTAAGAGCTGATACCTGAGCTTTATCTTGAAGGCTGTAGGGGACTTTCTGAGACAAGGATGTGGAAGAGGGTTCACAACCCAGAGAAATAACTTGAGAAAAGTCTAAGACTTGTGGGTCAGCTCGCTACATTTATTTTCATACATTGGATGAAATAAATATGCCTCCTGAAATACGATAATATATGAAAAAGTGTTAAACTCAACAGTTGCAAACAAATTCATTACTCTTCCATTTTGGTAACAGATGAAGAAAAAAAATCCTCTCCATGACTAGCTCTGGCTGCAGGAGAAAGATCAAGCAGTGTGCTTAAGACAAAAAGCTTTTTTTTTCTTACTAGAAAATACAGGAGGAAGTTTAACCCTAGTAGAAAATTGGCCTTTGGCCTCCAGGAGTCCAACTCCTCTCTCTTCTACCATCTTTAGAAAATAGTGTTGTTCTCAAGGAATCCTCTTGATCTAGAGTGGCTGTTTGTGCCCCAGCCATCATGATCATGTCAAGAGGTGAAAGGGAGCAGGGGTTCATTTGAGTTGGCTTTGGTTTTTCCAGTACTTGGGATTGAACTCAGGGCTTCATGCATATTAGGCAGTTTCTGCCACTGTGCTGTATCCTCCACCTCCACTGGCTTCTTTCAAAGCTTTTCTGTACCTTCCATGCACTATTTATGCTGCTGATTGCTTGTTCATCCCTAACTACAAGTGACTTGAAAATAGTCTTTTAGTGTGGTACCTCATGGCCCCAGATTATCAGTGATCTATTACTGGGGAAGAAATGAAAGACAGTTAACAAGCTGTGTCTGTGAGATAATGCTAGTCATGGGGTCCAAACAGAGGATCATCCTAATTCCTGACCGTGTTGGGGAGCCTCCTGTCTGCAGGACCTGTCAGGATTCACTGTCAGTAACCTCCTGGTGAGTTTGGAAGGGAAGCTCCCTAGCATTCACTCTGTTATTCTCGCAGGCGCTTCTGTCCTGGACGGATAAGGACAGTCACAGCAAATGTCTGTGAGGCTGATCTGGTGGTGAACTGAGGAAGCGTCCCTTCCTTCTAAGAAAAACACCAGTGCATCTGGGAGTCCTCGTGTGCGCAGCCATGTGGTTACCTCCTCAGCCTGGACTCGCCCGGCTCCACACAGTGCTGTCCTTATTCTGGTTTCACATTGACATCTTGAAGCTTATGTTCCATTTTTTACTGAAGAAAGAAACAATTAACATGAACTGAAACATTCTGTGTGCAGGAAACTATGTAACCTGTGCACACTAGTCTCTTTATGCTTCTGTTTCCTTGTGCATGAAAGGGGTAATATTATCCACAGAGTTGTGGCTATCAAATGAATTAAGTTCTATAAATTATATAAATGATTAGGTATTAGTTTTAGTTCTCATATTTTGGCACCACAGCAACATGGCCTCTGTTGTGATGGGTGAGGCCTTCTGAGACCTCTCAGTATAGTTGGAAAGGGCAAATGTACAATGGTCAAGAGATAAAAACAATGCATGATTATATACTCAGCAAAGAAACAGCATGGATATTAAGGGCCAATGGAGTCCAGCAAAGGAGGAGGAGGCACTGGTGTCATAAGCAGAAATCCTGGGGTGCTTAAGACTTAATCTGGACCATGCACAGCTGTGCAGGCATGAAAACCTTTTCTAGCCCCTGACTAATCCTGTCCCCAAGCTCCCATTTCAATTAATGCTGCCTGTTTATACTCCTTTGTAGATCTAGTTCTTGTACTTGTATAACCCTTTACATTAGCTATGGGGAGATGTTCATAGACCAGGATGTCAAGGAGCTATGCAGGGGGAGGCCCACCTTGTTGGGGGGTGGTTCACTTCTGGAGCATGGCTCACCTGAGCAGCACAGCTGGGAAGGAAGAGGGGACCAAGAGGAATAGTGTGACAGGGATGACAACGCAGCAGCAGGGAAGAACCCTGGGAAGAGGAAGAAGCTACTACTTTCGAGTAGCTTTCAGAAGGAGCTGCCTTTTCTCTAAGACTTCTGTAGCTGGTTTAGAGAAAGAGTCCCAGGGAGCTGAGTCACATGACTTGTACATGTGTAGCGACATCTGGTTGGGCACTTGTTTACTTAAGCTTTGACTGCTAGCTTATATCCTGCAGGATGGCGGTGATCATTTCTGTTTCTTCTCTACCCCAGTTCCAGTGCTTAGCACAGTGCCTGCCCTATAGATAAGGAAATAGTGAATGAGCAAATGAAAGCATGAGTAGGCCGAAAGTCACCAGTGAATTTATCTTGCCCCAAGGCCATTCCTTCCCTCAAACCAAGGAACGTTTCTTTAACCTGTTCTACCTGCTCAGAAAGCATCAGCTGTCAGACTACTAAATTAAACTTCCACCCTGGGAGAAAACACAACCCAATCAATGATGATGTTACAGCGTGATTTCTTCAGTGCCATAGTGACCAAGGAGAATGGGAACCAAAGGGAAAATGACTCCTTCCTGATTTTCAGGGATGGAGCTGGGCCAAGCCGATGAAGAGGGCTTTACCAATTCAAGACAGGGACATGATTTCCAAGTTGCAGAAGTGGAATGTGCAACAACACTGAGACAGAAGGATGCCCGGAAGCTGAATGTGGCTGAGACTTTGGTTGAGGCAGGACTGAGAGGCAAGACATGAGACTGGTTTGAGCACCTTGTAATGGTGTTAGGGACTTTGGACTCCATCTTCCTGGAAATGGGAAGTTACCTAGCTTTTTAGAAAAAACAAAGATGTGGTCCTATTTGTCTTCAGACAGACAGCTCTGGAACATATTTACTTAATATATTTTAATGGGGCAATTCTGAGGACTTCATATTTTGGCTCTTGCATTATTCATCATTATTTCAGACATTTGTTAAACACCTTCTCTATGTAAGGTATTTATTTAGGTGCCAAAATAGGTTCCAACAAAATGAAGGACACATAAATTATATGACACATCAATATTTTATGTTTCACCAAAAAGAAAAAAAAATAATGTTACCAATCAAGTTCTAACACAGTGTTCTCTCATGCATTGGAATTTTTATTACTACTTTCTGGAAGAGCTCATCCAACTGTATTTAGATTGAATTTTATTATTTATCACTCTACATACAAAAAGGGAAGACATGAAAGTAGTTGGCTAAGATACTCTAAAATTCTTCACATGCATGATCAACTATTCTAAATAACATATATACTCAGAGCAGCACCCCCCCCAACATATTTTTCTCTGTTTAGTGCCTTTCAGAGTTAATTGTGTAACAGAATCACCAGGAAAAGTTGTTAAAAATAAATAGAGGACAGCTCTGTACCCCATTCCAAGAAGTCTGGAATTCCGGGAGACTGAGCCCCCTCCTCCCTGCCTCACCAAGGTTAAGAGGTACTGGAGCATTATTGGCAAAGAAATACTCAAGTGAGTACAGTATTTTCACTTTCTTTCTTTCTTTCTTTCTTTCTTTCTTTCTTTCTTTCTTTCTTTCTTTCTTCCTTCCTTCCTTTCTTTCTTTCTTTCTTTCTTTCTTTCTTTCTTTCTTTCTTTCTTTCTTTCTTTCTTTTGTCCATTTGATGGGTTTTCCTGGACAAACACAAGGCAAGCTGCCTGACTGAGACACATCTTGTCTCATGGGATATTAAATTGGACCAAACATACACCACTGCATCATTGAATTATGATATTTCTTTAGGAAGTTAAAAAAGAAATAGGCTTGAAATTTAATAACTTATGCAAAGAATATATTAAATGTAATGATGACAGTTTCCTTAACGAGAGACTGTATTTTGGTTCCTCCACACCAAAGAAAATATTTAGTGTTTAAAATTATGGAGGATGACACTTTTCAAAGCATGTTCTAGAATATCACAGGAAAGAAAATTGGGAAATCCTGTAACCATTTCCCTTCCCTAGAGTTTCATGGTGATCTTCAGCATTTTGCAAATTCTGAAAAGAACAGTATACAGATACTATTCAAAATTTCAACCTAGACTTTTTCAATTTATGGCATAAAACACTTTCATATTATATTTTGAGTGAAGAGAAACAACAGAAAATCCACAAAATACTTCATAATACTATTCTACTTTTACAAATCACATTTGGAATACATATATAGCCTTAGAAGCAAGGCAATGAAGATTTACACTTATCATTAATAATGCTGAACAAAGCTGGGGATGTAGCTCAGTGACTCAAACACCTGCTTAACAAGTACAAGGTTGTGAGTTCAATGCCAGGTATCAAACAATGTTGAAAAACAAGTGACTTGTTTATTTGTTTATTCACTTTGTTTAATTCCTCAGCAAATAGGCATATTTCATTTAAGGAAAGTTACTAAAAATAGTAATAGTAAACTTTTTAGATAAGTCAGAGAAAGATTTAAATTTTCCTTATGTGTTTGTTCTATGGATGAAACTAAGGGATACAAAGAAATTTTCAATTTGAAGGGGTGGTCCCATTTTATGAGACTTTTATAATTTATGCAAGAATAGAAAAAATTGTTATTAATCACAAATAATAGAGAGAGGAAAGAAGTGAATAAACATAGGCTTTGTCATTTTTATTTGGTATTTTCAAGGTCATATTTATGAAAAAGAAAATTTTAAATGTATAATCAGCCTGTTTTGTCTGTGGTTTGATGCAAAGAGAAAAAGCCTCAACTTAACCCTCTACAGCTTATACTATACCTGCAGGTAGAAGAAACTCTTTAGTAGTTAGGTGATCTTGCACAGTTTGTTTAATCTTCCTGGTCCTCATTGTTTTGCATCAAAATAGTTACAGGTTTTTTTTTTAAATTTGTTTCCTGGGGTTTCTATAATAAAGTGTTACAAACTGGGTAGCTTAAGCAAATACAGTCTCAAGTTTTTAGAGTTTTTGAGCCTGAAATTAATTTGTCCAGAAGGTCAGGCTCTCTCCAAAGGCTCTAGGAAGAGCTCTTTCTTGCCTCTATCTAGCTTCTAGCTGCTGCAAGCAATCTTTGATGCTCCCAGGCTTGTAACAGTATCACTCTGCCTCTGTCTCCACTTTCCCCAAAACATTTTTTCCTGTGTGTGTATCTTTGTCTAAATTTCTTTTTTCTTTAAGGACTGGGGTCATTTGATTAAGACCCACCCTAACCCATTATGACCTCATCTTAACTTCATTACATTTGCAAAGATCTCATTTCAAAAAAAGATCATATTCTTTGGTTCTGGAGCCCAGGACTTCCATATATTTTTTGGAGGGAGGCAGCTCAGTTTAAACTATAATGTTGATTTATGATGCTTTTGATATCATTCTTCTTGAGAAACAAGTTGTTGTTCTCTATTTACTTGAGTCTACAAAGAACTAAATCATGGACAATCCGACCAAACCAAATTAATGACACTGGCAGAAAATTTCAAACAGTCTGTTTTTCTGCATGTTTTCCCCCCTCTTATACTTAATTAACAGTAAGATTCCTCTACTAGATTGAGGCTGAAATTATAAAGTTGAAACAACAACAAACAGGGATCTGACATATTGAAAAGATCTAAATTCATTCTCCATGCTGTTACTTTTTCCAGAAGAGTCTTCTAGGTTGCCTATACTTTAAAATGTGTCTCTGCCCAATTCTCTGCATGGCAGACAGGCTGATATGGACCATGGTTTCCGGAACTGACTTAGTGGTTTACGGGTTCTCTCCACAGTCCATTTCTAACAGGAAATACATGATTTCACTGCATCTCCAAATGCAGATGTTGCTTTTTCATTGGGTCTCAAAATGTTTTACAATCTTCCATGGTAATGGGATAAACCTTTTCAGCAGCTTCAGTCCACCAAGAAGCTCAAGCAGTCCTTGAAACTTTCAGAAACCTAAGATTGCAGGATTATTAGGCACATGGGGAACATCTTTCTAAAAAGTAGATCATTTTGTTCTCTTGTTTACTATATTGGACAGCACTTATCATTTTAAAGCCTAGTGTAATGGCAGGCAATGTAATTTATTTAGCAAGTTAATGTGTATCAGGCACTATGCTATGAATTTTACACATATTAAACCTGATTTTTATAGAAAATCTGCCAAATAGACATTAATTTTTGACAGATGAAAAATTAGGCTTAGAAAAATTACAACTTCCCAGGTCAGAGAAGAACATGTTAGCCTCTCTCTGTAGCCTAATTCTCTTTTATAAATATAGTTTTAACTAATTGTAAATGTGGAGACTCCTGTTGGTTTTGCTTGGATCAGATTTCTGAAAGTTAACCATAAAATAATGGTGATATTCTCAGTGTTCATTTGGTTTTTGCCATTTATCTAGTATAAATCATTTTGATCTTTCTTATTATGACTCCTATCTCCTGCTCTTTGTCCCTCAAAGCCAGATGTTGCAAACAGAATTTTTCTTCCCCAAAGTAGATCATAGAAGCTAGAATAACTCTTCACATGAAGCTATACACCCGGGAAGATAGCTGTCACTCTCCTTCCTTCTTCCTTGAAGATTTTCATTCCCGAGAGGGCTTGCTCCATAATCGGAAAGAAGGAAAACTATATAGAGAGGCCAAGAATCCTAACAGACAGACCTTGCTGAGTTCCTCCTGCAGCCTGTATCATTACGCAACTCTCATCCAAAGCCACTTCTACACTCCTCCTGGAACCTAAGCACAGCTAGAGTTTTCCCTGAGTCTTTGGGTCTTCATTTCTAATGCAAGCTTTGGTTAAAAAACTGTTCTGTTCATCTTTGCTTAACCTGTCTCTGTCACAGAAGTGTCATACCTTTGCACTTTTGCAGAATTTAGATGCAACATTTATTTTAACTAGACCCAGTCATCGCTTGAAAATCAAACTACAGAGTTGCTCCTGAGGAAAACGAAAAAGATTTTGTTTCTAACTATTCTTTACATTGTTCCTAGATCCATTGTGAAGAAAGTAAGAATGGTTTTGATTTCCTCTCAGTTGCAGTGACCTACCTTGTGAAGATTTCCTCTCTGCTGTAAAATGTCTTCACCTAACACTCCCACAGAGAGAAATGACCCAGCTCCCCATAGGGAGTCTTTCTGCAGTTAATTAAACAAGCTGGCTTAAAAATGTTTAAAGTCTGTGGCTTAGCAAGCCAAACAAGAGCTTCATTCAAGCAAAATCAAAGAGAGGAAGCAATATTTTAGTCAGGAATATTTTAATCAGACACCTCACCAAGTGTAGACTCACACAAAATTCTTTCAAATTCATTTTACCACATCAATGTTGTTCTATCATAACAAACATTTCTTAGTGCTCAATGTGTTCTGCAGAGGTAGGGAGGTCTTTACATTGAGGACTTGGTAGAAATCTTTTCCTTCACTCTGGTTCCTTAAGTACGTTCACCTCGCTGAGCTATGTGCACTCACTGACTGTTGATACCTGTTGTTCAAGTTATACTGGTCTATGATAAACACAAATTCAGGAGTACAATGCAACATACCAGTAGGTCACAGAAATTTTCTCAAGTTTTCTTTTAAATATTGGCTTTTCCTTTACCCTGCATATTAATCATATATATGTCATACTTTTTAAACAAGTAAGTTGATCACATGAACTTCTGACTGTAAGCAAAATTTATTGAATGAAACAACTTTAAATGGTTAAAATTATGGTTATCTTACAAATCAGGGCCATTGGAATATACCATTTTCTCTTTTTCCCTTAATTTGCCAAGTCAGCTGGGGGAAAAACAGAAAAAGTAACAGGCCAGTAAAATTGCACTAAGTTATTTAACAAAAAGTTTTCTGAGTTCTGTGATTTTTTAGGTACTGATATCAGGTGAAATAACATTAAAATGGAAAAAAAAACAAGATTTATTATAAAATCTACTCCCAATTACATGATCACAAAGAAACTACTAACTTCATCCTTCTTAGTTCTGTTAATTGTAGATTGGGAATAATTTAGACCTATTCACCAACAAGTTACTATGGATCAAACAACTCTTTTTATAAAGAACAACAGTGTCAATGGAATATAATTTTTCCTCACTATATCACCAAATCCCTCTTCCACAGTTCTCAGCATCCTCTCTGTTACCTGTGTCTCTACTATCTTCAGTCTGTACTCTATAAACACATAAAGAAGGGTTTTAAGGAGATTTACTTGGAAATACCATTAGATATCATATCTGCAAGGAAGCAGGAGAGGAAATACTGGATAAAAATGTAAAGTGAACGCTAATATAGAGTTTCTCAAGAGAGACCTAACGAGAAACTTTCTAAGTTATCCCAAATGAAGAGAAGGTGGTTTCGACTTTGTGTGCCTCTTACCTTCTATGCCCATGCTGGCTGGCTGCCTGCGTGGGTAAAGCCATTCTTGGAGAGAAAATCAGTCATGATCCTTCAATAACACACACTCCTGGGGACTGGCTGTGTGAGCATCTGATTCAGAAACAGTGACGTCAGGAGTTGTACTGTAACACCACTAACGTCATCTTCAATGGCATCTGAACCTTAGAATGGTTTTCAAATAGTCCTTAAGGCACACAATAATTGCATCTGTCTTCTATATCACGAAAAAAAAAGCAGAGTTGCCATGATGATTGTCAAATTATAGTCAAACCTATGAAGCATCTTAGAAAGGTATAGAACTATAGTCTGCCCACCAATCATGCCAAACTATATCCTAAATAACCAGAGATGCAGACACTGCATACTGATTCCATATCAGTACATCTCATCTCCACATTAATTGCCTTTTAGCTTTCATTTCTTTGGTGAAGCAATACATTCGCATGAGGGGCAAGATCTCTACAGGTCATTAGATGCAAGTGCTACCTTGTGATTGAGCTTTTTGTAGCAACCCTGCCAAAGATCCACTATTGGGTGGGCCTCTTTCAGTGATAAGACATACTGTACATTCCTACACAGCTTAATTTGTTGTCAGTAACTTTGCCACACATGACTGAAATCTGCTTTCCCACAATTTTTTTTTTTAACCATTGGTCCCATTGTCCTGTAGGGCGACACAGATAAGAATTAATCTATCTTTATGCCTTCTGTTGAAATGTGCTCCTTTCCCTGCAAATTTGACCCTGATTTGTGATATTTTAAAAATACTTAGCTTTGGTTGGGGGTGGGGGGTAGCTCAGCCGTGTAAGTGCCTGCTTGGCAAACACGAGGTTGCGGTCCTGAGTTCCATTCCCGGGAACCCAAACAAACAAACAAACACAAACAAACAAACAAACAAAAAATAATTTGGCTTTGATCTTTTGATATCTTTATTTCTTTGGGATCGAACTCGCAACTGTGCACTTGCAAGGCAGGCACTTATGCCACTGAGCTAAATCCCCAGCCCCCTAATATCTTTATTTCTTTCATAAACTGAAGATTGCTACAAGCTTTTGTAATGCATGCAGAATGGGACAATCATCTTCATTCTTGCTATTCGGCCTCTTTGTTCATATGATTTAATATTAAAATCCTAGACTCAAATCCCTGTATGTGAGCAGTGTGACACGGTTGGCAAGTCAAGTGCTGTGTTAAGCCAGGACTCCCCTGGTCTTGTAATAATGTGGCTGGCTGTTTAAGAATGCTAGTGCAGGATTCTCTGTAGATTTGTGTAAAACTGAATTTTGTCTCTCATTCCAGCCATTGGGAACTTGGTGGATACTAATTTTGTTTA
This sequence comes from Hydrochoerus hydrochaeris, assembly GCA_004027455.1. Taxonomy (NCBI): domain Eukaryota; kingdom Metazoa; phylum Chordata; class Mammalia; order Rodentia; family Hydrochaeridae; genus Hydrochoerus; species Hydrochoerus hydrochaeris. Next base: position 539,014 of record PVLA01000341.1, on the reverse strand, counting down.
AGGATTTTTTTTCAGTACCACTTATGCACACAGAAAATGGATAAAAATATTGGGCAGAACAATGTAAGACATTTAAGAACACAAAGAGTGAGAAAGAGAGAAAAAATTATTGCCATTCCCACACTACTTAATACACACAAACCAACAGATGACTTAGAATGATTAAATGAAGCAGATTGAGCATCCCACTTACCAAAAAGTAGAAAAGTAAATTTTTCTTTAAGTTGGCTTTTAATTTCTGTTACATAGTCACAATTTATAAAATGTGAACACCTACTCAAAACTTATACCCTGGTAGGACAATCATGAAAAAATTGTATAATAATGTTTTCATTAATTATTAGTTCCAGCAACCTGCTCTGTACTGTCCATAGTTATTAAGTTTTCTACCTTATTTTTTTTTTTAGTAATAACAATGGATCAAAACAAATGATTTTTTTTCAGATTTAAATATTCAGTTGACATTACTTTACTGAACCAGACTGCAAAAAAAGAATGGGGGAATAACATCGCTGATTCTCTATCTGTTAATTCACAATAAAAATTCAAGTTTCCACTCTAATTTAACAAAGAATTCCAATTCCTAGGTACTATGTAATTTTAAGAGGCACAGTGGTAATTGCATATCACTTGATTATAAATACATACTGGTAGATTTCCAAGTCAAATTGTACATTTTCCACTTTTTCATATTTTTATTTTATTTCAATTTTCCTGATTTCTATTATTAACCCAGAAAGAGCATATTGAAAAGCATTTAGAAAAAAGTAGTGAGAATTAACAGTGAGAAAATGCATATTCTAGCTCACCATTTAGATACACTCAAGCCATAGTTTAAAAAATAAGCCATTAAGGTATAAGAAATTTCCTAATGAAGGAATCTGCAGGATAACCAACCAGACGGTGTTAGGAGACATAAGGTTCATATGAAATAGTATGAGGTGATAAAGTACTTTTTACTGAACTGCTCTATGAATTGCTTAATACTGATCTTGAGTCTGCAAACAGAAAGCAGTTATGGGAGGAAGCAGGTGCACAAACACCACCATAAATATTGAAGAAATTGGAGCATTATCATTAGTGTGCTAGAAAAGGCTTCCTTTGATCTCCGAAGTGCAACTTGTCCCAAGTAAGAAAGACACTTGGTTTCTTAAGTGAATGTAAAAGCTGACACCCACAAGATAAAGACACACATCTCAGGATGGGGCCTTGCTGGTATGAATGCTGCTTTTTGCAAAATATAACTCAAATATCTTAGTTTGCTGCTATTTGTTGAAGTTAGACTGTTAATTATTTACCTTTCTCACCATTCAGGTCAGATTCTTTTCTTATCAAATTGCACTGTCTAAACCCAAAACAAACAATCTAGGGCAGTTAGAGATCGCATAAAGCTGGGTTTCTGTGATGTTGGCTGAATGTTTTTCTATTCTTTCTTTGGTGGTTTCTCTTGTTCCCAGTAACCATTCTCCTAGACAAGAGTCAGGACTCATTTGTGAAACTTACGTGGGTGTTTATGGTTTGCTGAGACTTACTTCTTTTTGATTTTTAAGCACATTTTTAAGGTCTTTTCCTTATTTTCAGAGCTCTTCTAATTTTTCCATTCCATAAGATCGTTCTCATTTCACTAGAGAAGAAACCTTTATTTCCTTCTCAAGGCTTTCTGCTGTTTGAGTTTTTGATGGACCTAACATGGTCATATAAAACTGGGATGATTTAATCATTAAAAATAATTAGACAGCAAACCTGGCATTTGGAGCTTTTCTTTTCTGTGAGACTCCTACAGCAGCAGATTGCTCTGACCAAATGTAGCAGAAGAGCAGGTAGGTGGGGTAGATTCAATCAAGCAGATGTTCTGTCTCTGCAGCAACTTTCACTCTTAATTCCAAGCTCAGGGGAGGCAGCTATTCTTATCCTTGATTTTGGGTCTGATTTCTCCCTTCTTAAAGTATATTGCTCTTGACCTTTTATCTTTATTCAAGGTATTAAACAGTTGTTAGTTTTACTAGGATACTTATAATGACTTTTATAATGAAGATACTGGAAATACAATAGAAAAATGAGTAAAAATGAATAACATCCAAATGGGTTAAACAACTTGGCCAATAGGACACAACGATTGAGTAGCTTCTTCCTTTATTCAATGAACCAATCATTCCAAAAAGTAAGCTTATTATGTATTTATTATGTCACTGCTGTTAGGCCAAGAGTTGCCATAGAATGGTGTTATGGTTTGGCTCTAAATGTCCCAAAAAGCTCATGTGGAAACTTGAGCCTCAATACAGCCACGTTCAGAGGTGGAATCTGTAGGGGGTCACTGATCACGAGGGCTCTGACCTCATCACAGTTATGGATTCAGAGCTTATGGAGTTGGGGGAGGGGAATTTAATATAAAAGTGAGCTCTCTCTTTGTTTCCAGGCTGCCATAAGGTGAGCAACTATACTCAAGCACAGACTCCCTGCCATGATACTTTGCTCTGCCATAGGCCCATAGTGATGGGGTCAAGCAACCATGGACTGAAACCTCTGAAACTGTGAGCCAAAATTAATCTTTCCTTCTTTTAAGTTGTTTTTCTCCAATATTTTGTTACAGTGATAGAAGTCTGAATAACACAAGAGATAACCAACACAGAGTCTATATCTTTAAGGAATTATAGTCTAGGACAGGACCCAGATCTCTTGTGTCCTCCAATTCTGCTCTTTCCACTGCACTCTGTGATACAATTAGTGTTTTTAAAAATGTATTTTTTACTTTTCTAACTAGGGCTCAACTGAGGACCAAACTTAAATTAACAATATCCCAATTCTCTCTTCTCTAAATCGTAATAAATATTAGTACCTTATTAACACATTAAAGGATTAAATTAAATAATTCTGTCAAAGAATTCATCATAATGCCACCTACACATACTAATGGTTCAATAAATGTTAAATCACAGTTATTATTGATATTTCCTGGTTACAAATATGGCCAATTGTGTTAAGAAAGACATTTCAATAAATTTGAAACTCATGAGTATTAGTTTTTTGAATCTTAGCATTTTAAAAAAGCAGCTGTTTATAGTTTCTCTCAGTTAAGGTTAGTCATTTTAAACATAGATACTCTCTTATCTGTATTCTTTTTGCAGTTAGGAGATTTAAAGTCAACTAGCATAGTCTAACCCCTAAATGAAAACCCTATCCATTACAATTATACAATCTTTATAAATGACTGATTTTTCTAAATTTTAATACCTTATACATATTTGCTTAGGAGCTCCAGAGACAATGATTTGTATAAAGTGAATAAGGGAAATGGAGAGTTTGGTCACTCTGGTATAGTAACAATTTAGCTTGGATGCTGTATATAAAAAGTACCATGAAACAATGATTTTTTCTTAATTTCAGCTTTTTAATCTTAATTTTATCCTATTCTTAAATTTATAATTGGTCAGTTTGTCCCATTGTGATTTTGTTGTCTACTTAAAAGCATTTTTGGTTATGGCTACCTTTGAAATCTTTCTATTAATAATTTAATTTGTTCAAAGTTCTGCTGTGGAAAAATATGCATCTTCTCTATAAAAGATTTTGAGAAAATATTAGTAGGCTTCAAAACTTATGATGGAAGCTACTCCTGACAAATCATTAGTCATTAGTCTGAATTCAGGTAGTTTGCTGAGATTTAATATTTTTTGAAACTTTCCCTCTTTGTTAAAATTCTTTTCATCTAGTAATAGAGTTGAGCAGACTTGATATTTATAAAATCTTTCTTATCTTATCACTAAAAGCACTACTGTATGTAGTTGGAACATTTTTTCAGTATTATAGTTTCCTTATATGTGGTCTTAAAACAACTAATATCAGTGAACAAAAGCTAAGTTAACCATGGAAAATGAAGTCATAATTTTATCTTTATTACCCTCTTTGACTATAACTACCAGTGTACATCATGTCCAAGTAATGTGAACACGTCTGGTTGGCACGGCAACAATGGTTGACTGATAAGTAACTGATCAGCTTATCCACAACATTCTTTTGGTGGGGAGGTCACTGTGCCTTTTGTTCCTCAAAGTTCAACAAAGCTTCAACATTCCAGAAACTGGTACTTCAAATTCATTAGATGACATCATGCACAGGGCTCCTGGGATTATCACCTTATAATACTGTAGCTTCTGTGCTTCTAAGTTTGCCTGATTGAATCCTTTCAAATGTTAAGAAGCTGAGTAATTTGTGCCACTAAGTAATACAATTAATATATGTTTTAATCCTAATTTTAAAAAGAAATGTTTTGAAAAGAAATATTTTGGATAATAGGTTACTACTTTAAGTGAAACACCAAAGAATTACCAGTTTTTTAAATTATATAAATATGGACTATTATCTTACTGCAATAATTTTATTTTACTGTGAATTTTGGCATCTAATTGACAGGCTCTTGTATAGGATTCAAAGAAGGCATTTAATTCATTTAATTTTTCATTTTAATGTTTAATTTTAAATTATTTCATATTCTCAACATATTATTTCAATTAATAAACACTAAAATGTAATAAAATGCAGCACTATAGGTGTAATGAAAATAATTAGTCTTAAACTTTGTATGTAGAGGGCCTTGATTTTTTTGCATTGCATGAATATTTCTTTTTTCTCACTGAACAGAGAAATTCATGTGCGTAAGTTTACAGCAAGTAGCACAGTTCCGGCATATGCTTAGGCTTAACATGCAGTTCTAGACTTAGTCAAGGAACAGGATGAATATAAATTATGACACTGAAAATAGCAATCAATAAATAAACATTCAGATGATGAAATAATTTTTAAATAGCCTTCATAACATATGCACCATAAGTGCACAATATATAAAATATATATATATATATATATATATATGGCATGTTATATAAAAACTACATTTATGATGCATTTTTAGCATGTGTACATTTCTATCAAGTTTAAGTACAAATATGTCTTCTTACTTTTGAAACATTTTGATTCTTATACAGAAGATGAAATTGCACCCATATGATTCTCAAATAAGGCAGAATTTGACCACTGCTGAATATCTGCTTCCTCAACAGCTATATGCTACTAGATCCTAAAATGAGAACTATTCTTCCTAGTTCCAAAATAGTAAGTGTAAATAATTCTGTTTAAAATAATATATCTCCTGTCAGAGTGAAATTTGTTATTTTATATGGTTAATATGCACAAAAATTATTATAAATATAAAGTAATATATACCAAGGTTGGACCTTATTAATTTTTACATCAAAATATGTATATGTATATATTTTAAATCATATTATAAAATTTTAGTGAATATTTTACTTGATTTGTACATAATTTTAAAAATTTTTTCCCTCACATGTACACTCTGGGTTTTCAAGACATAGTCCCAAAGCTCTTTGTAAGTCAGAAAACACATCTAAAACGTGGAGATATAAATCAGCAGAAAAATTTCTAAAACATAATTTTCAATCATTTTCTGAGAAAGATGGAATACAATAAAGCATGTAATTGAACGTAAAGTATGTCGCTGAGCCACAGGAAAATCAAAGAACATACAAATTCTAATGGTTTTCAAAATTGTATTGACCTTAGTAGAAAAAGAGACAAGGGGCTGAGGAGATAGCTCAGCAGCATGGGACCTGCCTGGCAAGCACAAGGTCCCGGGTTCAATTCCCAGTAAAAAAAAAGAAAGAAAGAAAGAAGAAAGAAAGAAAGAAAGAAAGAAAGAAAGAAAGAAAGAAAGAAAAAAGAAAAAGAGACAAAACCATTTGATCTCACACTCAGGTGAAATTTTGGCTGTTGCTCCCAACAAAACTAGATTACAATAGAAAAATAATTTGACAATAGAATATTATCCTATGCCTACACAAGTACAAATTCAAATGAAAATTCATTTGAACATTGCTGGAAAAAGGGGCAAGAGTGGGAAATTTTAAAATTTTACTGCTTGGGATTTTTGTCAAGCTGATTTTTTTTTTTTTTTTGTAGAATTAAGCTAACGAATACTAACAGGAAAAAATCTTGTGGGTCTACTCCTCTCCTAGCAACTATCCCAATGTACTGCAGCCTACTTTTGCATTTTTGAAAAATACATATAAAAGAAATAAAATTACACAGATCTAATCTTGCTGGTCATTTCATTATTCTAGGGGACCACGACAAGATGATTCCAGTTACAGCCCACCCTGAACAGCTTAGTAAGACCCTGCCTCAAAGGAAAATATTAAAATGTAGCTCAGTGTGAAAGTGCTGGGTTCAAACTCCAATACAGCAACAAGCAAACAAACCCCACTCATCTAAGTAAGCGTGCTCCAGAAATTATTAAGCTTACTGGATTTTTAAATTCTACATGAAACAGTCAACCAGCTGTTTGTTCCTAGAGAAATACACACCCAAAAACAGACAGAAAGCCAAAGCATTGCCTTGTTGCTGGAATGTCATTCACTCCTGGGTAAACACTGCAGCTGTGCTAGGGAATCTGATCTTGAAGTATGTTTTTAAAACTAGACTTTTAGGCTCTACTGTTTTCCATATTTTAGAAACAGGAAAATATTGGTTTCAAAACTCTTGATTCAATAACTTTTAAAGCATTCCAAAACCTCAGAAAAAACATTAAATAGGAAACAATGATCCAGTGTAATCCTTAATCAATGCAACTAGGTTTAATGCTTATTATTTTTTGAAGTGGCTTTTGTTCTAATTAAAGAGGTTGAAGTACATTATTTATCTTCACATTTATGAACATAATCCTTAATATATGTGTTTGTTAACATTCCTGCAGTCAGATTTCTCCATGCATATATAATTTTTTCATGTACTTTGGGATATTTCTCTTGAATAGTCTATAAATCTTTAGGTAGTTAATTAGCATAAAAGTATTAAAATACAAGATTATCAATATGAAAAGGAGTCTGAGACAAAATGATTTAAATCACTCTAAGATTACAGACTATCCCCCACCTCAAAGCTATAGTTGCTTTAATTAAAATAAAAAGCTTTGAAAAAAATTCTGTATTCCTTTCTGGTGCTATTTGGGCAAGACATCTGAAATCCTCCTCCTTCTCCTCCTCTTCTCTCTCTTCCTCCTCCTTTAGTTTTAATTTAGAAATGGTCACTTAACAGCTCTCTCATTTATCTAAGTCTATGTGTCTGAATTCCTACTGAAATTATAAAACTTCCTTCACAATGTTTTTTTTGACATTAATTACAAAAGATGATTTTTTTCTAAGGAGGTTACTTGTAGTTTATAAAACCAGGATGGAGCCAGTAGTTCACATCTTTCCAACCCGTGGCACACTAGAATGTGTAGAGGGCCATATTACATGCACGAGGTCTGCTTGTTCCTGCCCACTCCACAAGCCTCAGTTCCCAGCTGGAGCACTCCCAGGCATAACTGACTCCATTCCTGTGGCTGTAAAACCATAGCAGTGCCCGTGCCCTCTCATCTCCTCACCCCACAGGCTGATTCTGCCTCCTCTTCAGCTGAATGAAGCCCTCATGCTCAGTGGAACTGTTGCCATGGCAATTTACCATCCATTTCTGGCCCAACTCAATTCATGGATGCTTTGGTTTCCCCCAGAGACTATCTGGAGAGCTTACATGAGGACCTGGAAGCATGGGGCAAATTCACAGAGAGGAGAGAGAGGTGGATTTGAAACCTAGTAGCTCTATATGGCCTGGCTTTAGTGTGACTAAACTTACATTGGTAACAAGCTACGGGCTGCTCAGCAGGATAACATTTTGCATTTGTTTTCCTCTTTCCCTGATTCACTTTCAGATTTTCCTCACTTCTACATCTTGAGATTGCACATTCCCTTCCCTCCCCTATAAAATAATAATTACGATGTGCAGGTTCTCTATTCTAGGGAAACTGGTCAGTCCAAGAGTCAGCAATAATGCATATTTCACTATTTTCTACCTCAGACTGAACCCTCTAAGTCTGATAGCTCAATGAGAGGATCAGAATCACCATGAGACATCTTCTAAATGCTTGAAAACATATTTGCTCAGCTACCATATAGGATCTGATGCTGTTTATCTTTCCTCCTGGAAGTTTCAGCATCTTCTACAGAGTACTGGGCATTGGTTTCTCATCCTGCCTTTTGAAGCACTCAGTCTTGAAGCTCCATAATGCATGATGTTCTTATGCAGGGAGGAGAGAACAGTCCTCACCTTGTGGCATGCAATCTGCCTTTCCAGAGATCCAGTAACAAACAGTTGGACTCATTCTCTGTTGTGAACAAAGAATCTTAAAAATTTTTAGAAGGAAATTGAGTCAGAAGACAAATTTAAACTGGCAAACACCCAACCTAATGCAAATACAGCCCTGTGACTAATCTGTCACTGACTTGAAATAGGGAAAGTGGACATATAGAAGATGAATCAAATTCTAAGAAACTCCCAGTGAGTTTTAAGATTAGGCTGAAACAGATATGAGAAGACAACACTCTGATACTCTGGGATATTTTACCCAAGGCTAATGCCTTAATGCAGTCCCAAGGACAATGACTCCCATCCCCAGAGAGCTGTGAAGGATCACTTTTGCAACATTTATAACACCCGTGTATCCTGAAGTCTCCATTCCCAAGGAAAAGCTATGGAGCACTGAGTGTCCCCAGGGAGGGAAGAGGCATGGGGAGAGGTGAAGAGGGTAATGGAACTTCTGTGTGTTTGCGCTTTATGTGCTTATAATTTATTCATAGTGCTTTTCCCCCTGATGAATAGAATTATCCTCTGAATCTTATTCAACAAAGAGCACATATATAAAACTCTAAAATGCAAATGAAAAGCCACATGACCACAAAATGAAAGGCAATTTGTGCAAATTAAAATGCTTTATATTTTGGGTCTGAATGAGATGGAACAAGACAATCTTATGTTGCTATTAGACATTTTACTTGATTAAATAAGGGCCTTCAGAGAGAAAGTCATGAACACAGGAGTATCAGCATCAGAAGAGAATTGAGAAAGCATAAATTGACCAGTGGAGAAATAAAGCGTCATCTAATGTGTGAATGTCTGTGTGTGTATGTAATCTGCAGAATTATATATATATATATATATATATATATATATATCTGTAATCCTGCACAATTCCCTATGGAAAATGGAAGAGTAGAGAAAGGCAGCTATGAGCACACAACTTCCAGCTGAGAGTCTCACCAGTTCTTGCTTGTGAGGTGTGAACACAATGGAATATAGCCAGGGGTACAGGTGTAAGTCACTAGTAGTGAAGAACATGAGGGAGATTTGATGCTGTCTTACTTATTGGGATGCTCTGAGTATTTTATGGATGAACATGACCCATTTAAAACATTTTTTAGGAAAACAAGTCAATGTTTAGTCTTTCTAAACCATAAAAATGTTCTGAGAAGAAAAGACAGCCTCAAACAAACACGTAAAAGAGAATGTCTATGTTTTAAGCACCTACTTATTTGCAGACCCAAACAAAGTATCTTTCCTTCACGCTAGGTACAATCTGGCTGAGTTCTGGAGTTCTTTCAGAAACATCTGTCCTCTGCAGCCAATGACTCTTATGCAGGAAGATGACAATACTAGTACTTACCTGTTTTGTGGTCCCTGTTATTAATTTCCTCTACTGTCTAAGATAGCTAAGTGGTGCAAAACTCTTTTAGTTCCATTATAATCTCCTCCTCCCCACCTTCTTATTCTTTACTTTTTTAAAATATTAAATCGAATTAGGTAGGAGAAATGAATATGTGCCAGTATTGGAAAAAATTAGGGATGCTCTCAGAAATATTACATACAGCTCCATTTGTTTTTCTCTGAAATTCTTCCTTTGCCAAACCCAGGCTTTAAAGTGTGTAATTAAAAAGATCAAATGCATGTACTCCCTGTGCATGTGGGTTTTTATTCTTTCATTCAAACGTTTGCCAAATATTTACTGTGTGCTCTGTATTGTCCAGAACTTGGAGACAAGATAGTATCCAATTCTTGAAGATGATGTCTCTCTGGGAGGGGAGGAGGCGTCACAGATGGACTATTATCATACAAAGGGTAGTGTTAAGAAGATACTCCTGATTCATTCTAGGTGTGGGTGTGGGTGTTAGAGAAGGGCAAGAGAGAGGGAAGGGAAAGAAGAGAAGTAAAGCTTCCTGTGGAAGATGAAACCTGAACTTTGTCATAAAGGATTCGAAGGCATCAGGCGGAGAAGCCCAGAAAGCAGAGCAGGCAAACAAAGAAAGCAAAGAGATGAGGGGATGTGTAGAGAATGCACTGCTGCAGAAGAAGAAAAATCCAAAGACCCAGCCTTTCTTCCCCTAAATGGAAGTTGAACTTTTAGGTGATAAAAGCATTAAAGGCTCTTAAATTGGGGAGTAATATGTTTTAGGCAGATTAATTTAGTATAACAAGGCAAAAGAAGAAAATAACAATTACATTTTTTGTGAAAAATAATGAAGGTCTAAGTGGAGGTGAAGGTAGGAGAGCTAAGTAGGAGGAAGGCATTGTCTGTATTAGGAGATGTGGGAATAAAAATCTATGCAGTACTTGGTCATGGTAAGTGAGTTCCTTGGATGGATTCTCTCTCTGTCTCTCTTTCTCTGTCTCTTTTCCACCCCATTTTTCTCTCTTCCTCCTCTATTGAAGATGCCTGAGCTTTGGATCTATATTTTCTTTACTGCCCAGGCAACAGGATCTTGTGTCACGGCTCTCTGCTGAAACGTACTCATGAAAAATTAAAAGTGAGCGTAGTATTATTCCAGCACTGGTGTGATGGCGTGTGGCAGAATGAGCTTTTCCCCAGGAGTTACTGCACAGTCTCCTGAGAATCTTTGTTCCATAGACAGCTGAACTCTTGGCTGCAGATAGCTGAGATCCTTGAAATTCCTCTGATTCATTTTCATAGTGAATTTTCTAGTGACTTCCATGGCCTTTGCTTCTTAGTTGGTGTTTCTACCTAATTCAACAATTTTCAAAATCTCTCTATTAAGTATTTTCCTGATTTTAAAAAAGGTCTATAGTGATTTCTATTTTACTGACCATGTTTCTAGAATCAGCTGATGTTCAGATTTTCCCAGTAGGTGACCAAATGGATGGTTAATTCATTCATTCATTATGCATTTATTATTTATCAAAAATTTACCACGTCCAGACATTCACAGGAATAGGAATCAAGGTACAGTTATCACTGTCACAGCAATTATTGCTCCTGCCTTGCAGAACTTACCTTTTAGAAGAAGAAAGAAGAAATTAAAGTACAAGAAACTAATATTTAAACAATATCATTTCAGTTGATACTAAGAGGTTAGCCTGGGGTTAGGTACACATCACATCAAACAGGGGCTGCTACAACATAAGAATTTGGAGCAGACTAAGGGTTTTAAGGAAAAAGGCAACGCAATCAGATTTGTAACTAAACAGTATCACTAGAGAAAGTAGATTGGGAAGCAAATGGAAAAGTTAGAAATGACTGATTTTAATATTTAAATGATTTTGATATTAAAATATTAAATTTGACATGTCTGTAGCACAAATATTTGGTGTACAGTAGGTTGAGTCTGCTGGGAAAGACTTGGAATGCCATATGGATTTAGAAGTCTGTACAGAGGTAACAACTGATACTGTAATAATGCATGAGATAATGGGAAAGAGATGAGTAAAAGGAATAGAGCGCATGATTAGGAATGGCTTTGTGAATACCCACTTCTAAGGACAGCTGGAAAAAGCCCCACAAAAGGAGGAAAAAGGAATTCTCAGGGCGTGGGGCAACAAAAGTCAAGAGATTTTCAGTTCAGAAAAATTAAGACAGGAGTTAGAATAGGACTGGGAATGAGGACAAGGGGAAAGTAGTCACTTTTGGCATTTATTCATCATTGAAATTGATATCCTCACCACCACAGTAAGGTAAGAAAAAGAAATAATACTCACTAGCTAGGGGGAAAAAACCTAAAAGTATCTCTTCACAGATGATAGGTTGCCCACACAGGAAACTTTCCAAGAATCATCAAGAAAGATACTAGACTAATAAATGAGTTTAATAAATTGTTATTATGACAATTTATAACAAGTTGCAATGTATACATATAAAAATCATAATTCTATATACATAATAACAATAAACACTCAAAAACTGAAAATAATGAAAAATATAATTTGCAATATTATCACTAATTTTAGTACTTAGTATTAAATCTAAAAAAATGCAAGTTTTATGGTATTAAAGATATAATTATCAATGAAAGACTAAAAAAAGATCTAAATGAGGAAGTATATCATGTTAATAGAAAACTCATTTTTTTAGACATGTCAATTGTACCCAAATATATTTTTAGATTCAATGCAATAAAAGTCAATAAAAATTTCATCTCAACCAAAAAACCATAACTATTTTTTCAAATTGATAAATACTCTAAATTTATATGGAAAAATCCAAGAAACTAGGGTTTCTTGAACAACTGGAAAAAGAACAAAGTTGAGGAAGTCATGCAAGTGAATTTCAAGCTTACCATAAAGTTACAGTGTTCAAGATTTGATGCTCCAAGGGATAAAAAAGGAAAGATCAGAATAAGAGAATTGAACCCAGAGATATGCTTCACTTTTAAAAAAGTGTCAAAGCGTTTCAGTGGAGAAATGAAAGCCTTTTGAACAAATAATTCTGGACCATTCTTGCAAAAGTAATCCTTAGAAAATACCTTGAACCATAGCGGGAGGAATGAGGAATGACTGTGGGAGCGGGGTTTCCTTTAAAGGGAAGAAAATGACTTCAACTAGATAATGTTGATGATTACACAACATGAATATATTAACTATCACTGAATTGTAAATTTTAAAATGGTTAAAATGATGTATTTTATATTATGAATATTTTACTATAACAAAATTTATAAAATATATAGAAGGAAAATGTACTTGTAAACATGGATTTAAAAAATTATATTCTGCAGAGATTGCATCAACCATAACAAAAAAAACCCTAAAATGCCAGAGTTAATGATATTTAAAATTTCCGTGATTTCTACTGATATGAAAATAAAAGAGAAGTCACAAACTCAGAGGAAATAGTAGCAAAATAAGTTTGATAAAGGATTGGTATCCAGGATGTGTAAAGAACTTTTACCACTCAGTAATTATAAACCATGCAATCAGATCGGAAATACTAGGCAGAAGGTTAGGACAGACACTTCATAAACCAGAGATACAGATGGCAAGCAAGGACATAATATGAAAGTTCAGGTGAAAGTGTCAACTTGATGGGTTTTGGGATCCATCCAGAGGATTCGTGGAGTGAAATTCTGTGTGGCTTTGGGTGGGTTATGGACATAGGATCTTGGGGTCTGTCACCTCTTTCCTCTGGACTGCTCCCCTGCTGTCTCTTGGCTGCCATGAACTAAGCAGATTCACTCTACCATTCCCTTCCACCATAATGTCCCAGCTTTGGAGGCTGCTGACCACACCTGGAATCCCCTGAAACTGAGCTAAATTTGAACTTTGCCTCTTTTCCATGGTGGCTGTTGGGTATTGTGTCTCGGCAATGAGAAAGCTGATCACACAAAAAATTTCAATTCCACTAGTCATTAGAGAAAGGCAAAACCATAATGAATTATCATGCTCTTTGGTATTCACTCAGGAGGAATGAAAACACTTGTCCATATGAAAAGCTGTAAGCGAATGTTTATAGACTTTTTTCATAATCACTGAACCTCCAAAACACAAATTTCCATATGGTGGAAAATGACTAAATAAATTATGGTATGTCCACACAATAGAATCCTACTAGTGATAAAAAGGAAAACAAGAAAAAAAAATCAAACAAACAAAATACTGACATTTGCAACGATATGGATGAATCTCAAATGCATCACACTAGTGAAATAAGCCAGATACAAAAGGCTACATATTGTATATTTCATTAACGTGACATTCTGAAAAAGGCAAAACTACAGAGACAAAAGCAGATTAGAGTTTGCCAGGGACTAAGGTAGGGAAGAGAACGACAAACCAACAGGAAGACCATTTTGGGAGGGATGGAATTTTTCCGTGTCGTGACATTGTGGAAGTTCCGTGATGCCAATGTAATTTTCAATATTTATTTATCAGTGCACCTAAGAAGGGTAAACGTCACTGTATATAAATTATGTTTTTTATAAAACTGGCTTTAAAATGTGGCTGAGAATATCAATTGATCAAGAGAAACAAAAAGATACCGGCAATCATTTTGAGAACAATTTTGGTGGCAAAGCCTAAAGTGAGAGTGAGTTAGTAGTGTGTATTTACTCAATGAGGTAGAAAAGGAAGGTGGAGAGGAGACCCAGTGGAGAGGAGCTGAGTCCTCCATCAAGTTAAATGCCGTCTGTCTTTCCCTCTAGGCTTATAATCTAAACCCAGGAAAGTTTTAGGGACAAGGGCTGAAGGAGAGTATGATGGGGTGATGATTCAGAATCTCTGAAGGCTTTTTTATTTATATTTAATTTAGAGGAGAAAACTGTCAAATAAAAATTGGAAAAAATAAAAATAGACAAACCTTTTTATCTGATTCTGATATCCAACATAACACAGTGACTCACTGCCAGCTCATTGATGCCAGTGATACTTCGATGAATCAGTAAGGTCAACAGAGATGTGACTTTTAAAAATACAGTGTAACAAAAGGGGACCTGGGACCAAACAATTACAGAAAGTCTGGCCCATGACCTCACACTTGTGTTTAATAAAAGATGCGATACTGATATTCTTTCAATTCTTAAATGGTGATATATTTTTTTAAAAATTTTATTTAAAGAGAAAAAAAGCAAACAGAAAAAGGGTAGAAATACAGAATCTTAAAAAAAATGAGCAGTAAGAAATCACTAGGTGATAAATTACAAATAGTTGTTCAAATTACAAAATTAAAGCACACAAAGTAGACAGTGAGACTGCAAACAGTTCTGTTCAATGACCCAACAAAAACTTATTAATATGGTTATCAATCCTACACACTACACACAATGCAGTTATATCCTTTAGAGCACTTTCTTATAGCATTCTTTTTTATAGCTAAGTAATAATCCATTGTATAAAAGTACCACATCTTTTTCATCCACTCTGCAGCTGATGAGCATTTTGGTTGTTTCTAAGATTTCGCTATTACAAATTGTGCTACTATGAACATGGGTGCACATATATCACTGTGACATGACCTTTTCAGTTTTTCTGGGAAAATGCCCAAGAGGGGAATAGCTGGATTGAATGAAATGTCCAATCCTAGTCTGAGAAATCTCCATACTGATTTCCATAGTGGCTGCACCAGTCTACACTTCCACCAACAGTGGAGCAGTGTTCTTTTTTCCCCACAGCCTCACCAACATTTGTTATCAGTTGACTTCTTTTTTTTATATTGATATATCTTTATTTTTTTGTGATTTATTTGAATCTCAACAGGAAAATAATTTGCTGTCCATAAGAAAATAAATCTAATTTTGTTATTTCTACCTGTTATCTAAATGGTGAGGAAAAAACACTTTCTTTGACGTTGGAGGAAATGACCTGAATCAGTTTCCCTTTGGCAACACCTTCAGTATCTTTTGGATGAATGCATCAACATCTCATTCTGCCCAGTGTAGACATGAGTGCTGAGTGCAGAGATGCTTGTACCATGACTTGAAGCTGCATGTGTACGTCATGGTGAACAATTTTAGCTCAGAATCCATCTTTGAAGGCCCTGGGATCATTGAGTTTGTGTCATCCAGACACATTTCTTCCCTCCTCCCGACTGGAACAAGTCCTATCCAGATCTTGCAGGATGAGTAAGTGACATATGGCATGTGTGAAATTTCTCTCCACCCTGTTGCCCTTCCCAGAGCTGCTGTAGATGACAGTGACAATTATAGAAACCTTGACTCCATAAGGAATGTGTCAATTTAAACCCTGAGGACTACTTAGCAACGAGCTATTCCAGAGCTGCAAGTTGTACCCTCGGGTCCTGGAATGTTGAAGAAACTGTGGGAGCATTAGGGTCCCTTCTAAGCAGATTTGCTAATCAGGCGGAAACTGGCCTCACAGACAATGACTAAAATTTCTCCACTGTCACTTTTAATGGCTACTGTCATCAAAGAACAAATAGCCCATCCTTCATATGAGAGCTGGCTGGTTCTTTGGCATTCTACAGCATTCCATGAGCGTTTCACATTCATGCTGAGACACAAGAATGGCCTGGCTGGTATCTAAACTTTCTAGAAATTTAAAAATTCCAAAATTTATTATTCCAAGCCATGTTGAGACTGAGCAGTCTGGAGGATTTGTTCAACTTCAGAGTTCCCCCATCCCACCCCTGGGCATGACATTTTAAGCAAGAGGCTCAGATACCTCCAAATTATGTGGGTATAGTGGAATGGAACCAGAAGAGGTGATATGACTCTGATAATTTTTTCATAAAGGTGCTAGGATCCAGGTCAATTGTGCAGTGGTTTCCATGGTGATGTAGACTTTCAGGAGAATTCTGAGAGAAATCCTGTGGCGTAGAGAATAGTCAGTCTGCAACAATTTCGGAATGCCTTTAAACACAAAGTCCTTAATATTATGGAATAAAAAGAGACAGAGAAGTGTGGCTCGACAAGTGGTGATTTTAACCACAGAAAATCTTGCTGTGACATACAGTCTTAAATTTTGCTTTGGCAAAAACTTATTCACATCAGTAAGTGTGTGACTATAACTTTTTGAATCTAGGAAATCAACTTGTATGTGAAGGAAAATTCCAACAGACATAAATTTATGAAAAGTAACTTCAACATATTAGAATACTTGTCATATAAATGATGATTCTCACGCTTCAGAATTGCAATGGTGTAACTGGATACAAAGTCAGCACTCAAAAGCCAGTAGGATTCCTGTTCACAAACATCAAACTCACTGAGAGAGAAATTAGGGAAACAATGCCCTTTACCACAGCATACAAAAAAAGAGAAAGAAAAAAGAAAAGAAATACTTAGGACTCAATATAACCAAGGAAGTAAAATATTTGCATATTAAAAATTACAGTACTCTGAAAAAGGACATTGAAGAGAGTATCAGAAAATAGAAAGATCTCCCTCGCTCATGAATAGGAAGAAACAACATTGTGAAAAGGGCCACACTCCCGAAACTGTTATACAGATTAAATGTAATCCTGATCAAAATACCATTACCGTACCTCACAGAACTAGAGAAAATATTCCTAAAATTCATTTGGAAACGGAAGAGACCTAAAATAGTAAAGGATATCCTAGGCAGAAAAGGCAAGGCAAGAGGCACCACAATCCCAAACTTGAAATTATACCACAAAGCTACTGTGATAAAATCCACATGGTACTGGAAAAAGTAGACCCGAGGATAAGTGGAACATATTAAAAGATGCAGATACAACTACAAAGACACTCAGCCACCTTGTCTTTGACAAAGGGGTCAAACATATTCACTGGATGAAAAATAGCCTCCTTAATAAATATCGCTGGAAAAAACAGGCTCTCAACATGCTAAAAACTAAAACCAGACTCATATTTGTCACCATGCACTAAACTGAAGTGAAATGGATCACAGATACAAATATTGAAACAGAAACAAAAAGTCTGCTGAAAGGCAAAGTAGGTAGAAATCTTGAAGACATGATATAGGAAGAGAGTTCATGAACAAAACCCAAACTACAAAGAAAATACTTCAATCAATCAACAACTGGAATCTCATATTAAAAAGCTTTTACACATCAAAAGAAATCACCAGTAGAATGAAAAGTCAACCCACAGAGTGGGAAAAATTTTAGTCAATCATCCCTCAGACAAAGAACTTCTATCTAGACCATATAAAGAATTGAAAAAACTCAAACCTCCCTAAATTTGAAGACTCAGTCAAAAAAGGGTATTTGAGATAAATACACACTTCTCAGATGAAAAACAAGCGGCAAGTAAAGATAAGAAAAAAATTCCACATCATTTGTCATTGGAGAGATGCAAATTAAAACAATAAGATTCCATCTCACTCCAGAAAGGATGGCTATCATCTAGAAATCAAACAATAACAAATGCTGGCAGGGCTGTAGGGAAAAAAGAAACCTCCACTGTTGGTGGAAGTGCTGACAAGTGCAACCACTATGGAAATCAGTGTGGAGATTCCTCAAAAAACTAGGATTAGAGATTCCATTCAACCCAGATATTCTTCTTCTGGATATCTTCCCAGAAGAATTAAAAACACTATACCAGAGAGATTTATGTGCACCCATGTTTATAGCAGTAAAATTTTCAATAGCTAAATCTTGGAAACAACCCAAATGCCAATCCACTGAGGAATGGTTAATAAAGATGTGGTATGTTTATATAATTGAATACTACTCAGCCATAAGGAAGGATAAACTTGGGACTTTTATAGGTATATGGATGCAACTTGAGATCACACTCATAAGTGAAGTAAATTAGACTCACATGTGTAAATCCTCTATTGTCTTCCTGGTGTGAGAAATTGCAAAAGTAGATTAGGTCTAGGATGTATAATAGATATTGTGAAATGGAAAGTAATTTAAAAGGGAAAAGGAACTGGGGGAGGGGAGAGGAAAAGAAGGAAGGGGAAAGGGTGTATAATGAAAGATAGCTACACCGTTAGTGTCTCAGTTCATTGAAAAAGAAGTTTCTTGCTAATATCAATTATACAGTTTTTTATGCCCCCATCTTCTACTCTTTGTAACTACTTTGAAAATGACAATATGCAATGTATTAACTATTGTTATTTTCCTATTATATTCTTATGAAATTCTGTTTTACCTTTTTCCATAAAATAAAAGAGAATATTTTGATCCAATGTATAAAAAAAGAATTAAACTGAGATTTTAAATACCTTTATGGACTATTTCCTGATGAAGTGTTTGTGTTTCATCAGATAATTAAGTCTGCTGGGTGAAATTCTAAGCTTCACTTCTACAGCTAATGTATACTTAATATTTTCAAGTTGCTTCAGATTGTTTGATATCCCCAGGTAAACCACAATAAAATACCATTGGTAGCATTATTTACCATTGTGGCTTATTCACGTCAAGAAAGCACATGATTTTAACACATTTATATCATAGTGATTGACTTCAGCTAGATACTCTAGAAAAGGTTTGTTTGTTCTGGACAAAGTCCTTCAATTGCTAGTGATACTGGGACCACCTCTTGTATGGCTGACCCTTAATAAAACAAGCATTGCTGTCCCATGGTCCTGTCACATCAGGACAGTATTGGAATAACAGAGCAGCTTCTTCCTACTCAGGGTGTAGTAAAGGTCCTTGCATATTGACTCACTCTTGATTCAGAGAACAGGCACATACAATGGATCTACTGGATCTTCACCAAGTCCACTATGAATTCTGGCTACAGAGTTTGCAAGACTTAATCCAATGTATTTGGAAGTAGGATTTTTCTCATTGGAAAAGTCTCTCATTATGTCTACTCAATTCACAAGGAAAGAATTAAAGGGTTCAAAGTGACATTTGGAATCAATAGATCAATTTGGTTAGCTTGGATTGTTACTTGCTCTTTCCTTCAAATATTTGAGATTTTACATACCACTATGGAAATCAGTGTGGAGATTCCTCAAAAAACTAGGATTAGAGGTTCCATTCAACACAGATGCTCTTCTTCTGGATATCTTCCCATAAGAATTAAAAACACCATACCAGAGCAATCAATATGCGTGCACCCATGTTTATAGCAGCACAATTTGCAATAGTTAAATCTTGGAAACAATCCAAATGCCAAGTAAGTGAACTCCAGTGATAGGATAATTCTTCTTTCTTGTACCCTAAAAGTCTTACTTCTAATTAAACGCCTGTATGTCTCTGCTATTACTTTTCACACTGCAGTCTTTGATGCTTTATACCACACTGTACAACAAGATGGCAGCCCAGCATGCTATGTCCCTAAGGCAGGAAGATCTGGATTTTTGCCTATAAAAATGAAAACTTAGCAGCCCATTATTTCAACTGCAATGCATATGTAACTACATTAGAGGCCTTATTCCATCTGGTCTTCTTCACAAGAGACTGAATATTGATGGTCAAGACACTTAATTTCTATTGAGATTAAAAAATAAATGAAAAGTAGACCTAGGTTTCTAGAAAACAACATGAACATATAGTTGTTAAAAGTGCAAGAATAACTGAGATGAACAAGACAATCTTTTTTTAAATGCCACAAGGATTCCTGCACGACTTTTTGACAATTTAGACCACCATGACAATTCCTGTAACTGCAGAAGCCTTCAATTCTCCAAGATTGTACACACACTAATTGAGACTTGGTCTCTGGTCTGTTACCAAAGGAGGCTCTTTTGTGGCTTAAATGTGAGCAGAGGCAAGCCTGACTGGAAGATGCCTTAGACTCTTCACTCATCTTGCCTCTCAGGCATGAGTCACCATTTCTTCTTAAAATATGGAGAAATGCTAAACATGGCTTTACTGTGGGCTGTACCAGTGGTAATGGCTGAGTTGGAAAAAAGACACAATTCCTTGAACCATTCATAAGCCAGAAGTTCTTGAAGCAATCTTGTGAAATGTTGAGGTATTATCTGGTGGCTAACATTCTTCTCCACTGGCTTATCCCACATGAAGGAACACTAACAGCTTTACATGAAGTTGCTAGAGGAAAAAGGAACAGTTAATTTATGTAAGAGTAACTCAAGCAAGGGCTGGGGTGCGAGGTCGATCGCTGGTACAAAAAAAAAGTAACTGAAGCAAATGACAGAGTATAGCTCCTTGATATCATGGCATTATTTGTCTTAGGAAACTTTTACTCCAAATGGTAGCTCTGTTCTTGAACATACAAATAGTGATTTATGACTTTGAATTATAAGTGATATTTAACAAAACCAGACACCTGTCTTCTCTTCTTTCAGCCTCACTGGTTATCCAAAACAGCTGCCTGATGGGCTGGGGATTTAGCTCAGCAGCATAAATGCCTGCCTTGCAAGTACATGGTCATGATTTCGATCCCTAGTACTGATTAAAAAAAAAAAATAACTGCCTGTGCTGAAAACCGCTAGGATCTCTATATCATGTGTCTCACAAGACACAAGCTTTATCAAGTGTATGTATTTAGAACATACAATGGTTAATTTTATGTGTCACCTTGACTGGGCCAAGGGATGCCCAGATGACTGAGAAAGAAATACTTCTGGGTGTGTCTGTAAGAATGTCTCCAAAAAAACCCTACTGTTTGCATCTGCAGACAGAGTAAAGAAGATCTCCCTTCACCATGTAGGTAGACATCATCTAGTCTGTTGAAGGACCAAATAGAATGGGCAAAGGAAGGGTGAATTCATTTTCCCTGTTGAGTTGGGACATTTATCTTCTGTTCTTGGACATTGGTGTTACTGGTTCTTGAGCCTTTGGATGTATGAGAATTTTATCATTGGCTTTCCTGGGTCTTCAGCTTGAGAAAAGCAGATCATAGGACTTCTTGGCCTCCATAATCACATGAGGTGACTTCTACAGTGAACATATGTATGTGTCCTTTTGTGTTTATGTGTTATTTCTCTGGGGAACTCTGACTGATATAGTGAAAACTGTCCAGAGATAGGAAGATGGACAGCTTATCTTTTGTTGTTAAGAACAGGAAGCCTGTATTTTCTCAGAAATTAAGAAATTCACTTTAAATTACCACAGACTGTGACTTGCTATTTATAATTTTATTCTAAACCCAATGTTTGTTAAAAAACAATGTTCTCCTTTCCACATTACTTTCAGGAAATATAATAGTATGCTAGCGAAGGAAATGATTTATTCATGGACATTTTTATGAGCTAACCTCTCCATTCCCATGAGCAATAAGCAAGAAGTTACAAATACAGAATGTACAAGTTATCCTTAAGGAAACTTCATGATTCATATTCACCTTTATTTTCTTTTTAAAGATAGCACCTTGTAGAAGACTGCAGAGAAAAATATCATGTCTGTAACAAAGATGTTCTTATAACACAAAGCCTGCCTCAATATTGGGAGACATATGTTTGATGAATGAAAAAATTCTTTTAATGTACTACAATTTAAAGCTTTTAATAACTTTAGCATAGTTGTTAAATCCCATATAGTCAATTCTGTACATTTCTCTAAGCATCCTGAGATCACTGTATAAAACTATGAATTCTTCTCTCTTTCCTTACTTTCTGATATACCTTCTTTAAAGACCCATAAAGTGCTGGGGATTTAGCTCAGTGGCATTAGAGCTTGCCTGGCAAGCATGAGGTTGTGAGTTTGATCCCCGGTACCTCAAAAAACAAACAAACAAAAAAACCCCATAAAGTTACTATTCCCTATTTTCTACCACTCAGGCTGGTTGGTATAGAAAATAGTTTATTAACCGGTGTTTGGACCTATTGCCATCAGCTTGTCAATCTCATCATCACCTTTTGGTTCCCGCCTGGTAACTGTGGAGTCAGATAACATTCTCCCCAACTGAAGATTATATCTATGTTTCACAGTTACAGTTAAGGTGACTATGAAGTTGGCACAACTAAATGGAGTATGTGGCTTAGCAAATACAATCACATTCATGGAGACAGGAATTTGTGGAAGTGAGGACATTTTCATTTAAGGCTATAAAGCTCCGGTTATCAGACTGTTTTTGAAGTGCCATGTTCCCTGGTTTAACATTGCTGTAGCCTTCTAGACATTGTTTTAAATAGTAGTAAGCATCTTTTCAAAAGAAGTAGATTTCCACACTTGAGTTCCGTTGCAGAGTGAATTTGCCTGCCGTAGGAGTCAAAATCTCTACAGTACATTATTTTGCTCTCAGCTCTTTCTGAAATCGTAGAGAGGTAATTTTCGAACCCACCCAAGAGTTTAGGAGTAGAACAAATGGACTCAACCCCTGAGTGTCTGGGCAGAGGCAGGTTCCCATAATGTCTTTGTGATGTTCCTTCTTCTTTATTTACATTAATAAAAGAACAGTCCACTATCTACTCCAAGCGAGTCGCTACTTTAGGAAGCTGTATTTTGTTTGAACTCTTGGTTCTGGTGCTAACCCTCTTCTTGCATCTGCCACACTCATGGATCCTTAGGGGACTGTGAGTCTTTCCCTACCCTAAATACAGTGACAGGAATCTGAGAGGAAGTGGGTGGCAATCAACTGCCAAATATCACACTGAATGCCTGGTGCGTGTGCCCCGCCTGTAAAATACCTCTGCCCTGTCTGTGTCCGCGCGGCGACTCTGCACCTGGCTTCCCAGTGACATTCTTCAACTTGAACGACACGAGGAGGGAGATGATGCACCATGGGTACTTGGAGTGTCAGGTAAATAATATCAACCATTGTAACAATGCAGTGGTAAAGTAATGTTATGGATAAAGAAACCAAAGATAAAAGGAAATAAAATCATTTTTCCAAAGTTTTGCAGGACAGAATATATATCCTTTCCCATATACATAATGTAGAAGCAGAAATATGTTACCCTGACACTCTCTGAGACATTGTCTTGCCTTCTTTCAGTTTACACGAATAGTATTATTACCACTCAAAATGCGTACCATGGGTATACTCAGGGGAGCAGTCAGATGGGTGAAATATTAAGGCAGACGGCTAGTTCTTCCTTTCTTGTGGGTATAAAAAGTATAACAGAAAAGGAATATATTACCAGGGTATTATTCCATGTCCATATTTGGTTAGAAATATGCAAATTTTTTCTTTAACGTGAGATGTAAAGTGTCAAAGTATCTTTATATTTTTAAAGTTCTCAAGCACACTCCTTGATATATGTATATGCTATTACATAAGAAATAAAGTATAATGCCTTAAGCTAAAAGTGAAAACATGGGGATTATGTTAGACATTTTCTTTTTTATGGAGCCAGCCTGTGAACCTAAAGAAGCTATGCAGGAGAAATAGAGCTCAATTTATTTATTTTTATTTTTTTATTTTTGGTACTGGGGATTGAACTCATGACCTAGCGCTTGCCAGGCAGGCCCTTATGCTGTTGAGCTAAATCCCCAGCCCTAAGTTAATTTTAGATTTTCTAAATTATAGAGTATTAGATTTGTGTCTAGTACTTTCTAGTGTTTTCACAAATAGATACACTATCCAGACGTTCCCATAGGTGACTCAGAAATCATCCAACGAGTATACATAAGGGTTTAAGAATAATCTCTGAAATGAAACACTCAATATGTGAATTACCCATTAGAGTCTTCAACCAGGCTGCTGTATAAATGGATAAGACACACGTGTAATGTATGAACAGTCAGTGATTTGGGAGCAAAGAGGGACATGGCTGAGAAAGTCAAGCCAGAGGATCATAAGTTGAGTTTTCAAAATGAAGAGTAGAAGGTTAGTATGTCAGTGGGGAATGGACACTAAAGGCAGAAACAGCTACACAGCCAACGTGGAAAAGATGAAAGGTGATTTTTTTTTTATTTTTAAGCTTAGATACATAATGAAACACTCCTATTTAAATTGAAACTTCATTATATAAGGTCATGGAGTTAGATGTATTGAATTTTTCACCTCATCTTTTCATGAGGATAGGTGAAACTGTTTTCCTTCTAAGGGCAAATCAGCATGGTGATTATGAACCCCTGGTACAGTTGGCCATTTCAGGGACTTGCTGCTATCTCAGGCTAGACAAGGAACACATTTTCTGTTATAACTTACATCTGGGATAGTTTTGGCATTACAAACTGTTAGGGCTTGTGTATTAAATGTCTTCTGAAGACCATATGCTAAATGCTTGGTATCTACCTGTGGCTCTACTGGGAGATGATGGAAACTTTAAGTGGTACAGACTAGCAGAAGAAAGTTAAATCACTAGGAACATGCACTTGAAGGGGCCCATGACACCCTTTTTTCCCTCTTTTTTTGCTTCCTGGATGCCATGTGGTGAGCAGCTTTCTCCATCACAATCTCCTGTCATGATGTAATGACTAGTCATGTTCTCAAAGTGACGAGGCCAAGCAATCATGGGCTGAATCCTTTGAAACCGTAAGCCAAAAATAAACTTTCCTTCCTTTAGTTGATTATGTCACTACTTTGTTTATTCAGCTTGTAGAAGGAATCTTTATGTTTTAGTGAAATAAAATATGTTTATCATGAATCTGAGTTTGGAATTAAGAGACTTTCTATCAAAGTAATGCTTCTGGAGGAAAAGATCTCCAACTAGTAATTATTGTGGAGGCTATGGAAATCCCTGACAGCAAGAGAGATGGATGAAGAAACTCCCCAGAGAGAAGTAAAGATGAAGGAGTTAGAGATGGAGGGAGGGAGGATGGAGGATGGGGAGAGAGAGGCAGAGCAGAGAGAGAGACACAGAGACAGAGAGAAACAGAGAGATAGAGAAGAAACAGAGATCAGAAACAGTGATCAGAGACAGAAACAGAGACAGGAGACAGATGGGGGAGGGTTTGGGAGTCCTTGATTAGAGGACTTCCATACTTACTCTTGCCATCCTTACTCTTAGATGCTGTGGAATTCACAAGAAATATTAAAATGTTTTCCACTACTTTTAGTGTGCTTCAAAGTCTTAAAATTAATGCATTTTATATGTATACATTTATATGAAAGTATCATGTAGATAATAGTCCCTTTACATATTTATACACACATTTAAATTATGACATAATAAAGGCCATACTATAATAGTGTATTTGCTTCTGCAAAAATCAATGGAGATTATTTGTTTTTAAAAGAATTAAGCATTTTAAACGGCCCCAGACATAGTTTCATTTAGGAGCTATTATTATTTTCAGGTTATTATGTGATGTAAATAAAATTTTTGTATTAATACATATAGGGACATGAAGATTCATCTATTTCAGAGACCACTTTTATATTGTATCAATGTTTACAAAATTCACCTCAGAATAGCATGAAACAAACAGAAGCACTTTACATGAAGGGTACTACATTTTATTAACCACTTGAAATCCCTGGAGGAAAATGTCATTTCATTAGGAGGCCTCTTGGCTGCTAATCAAGAGCTTTTCATTTTCCTGAGCACATCGATCTGGTAACAACTCTCCTTCTCTAAAAAACAAACAGCTAGGGAAGCACTTTCTAGAAGCACACTCAGGGAAGTCTGTTTTTCTTTGGCAAATATAAACACTGTACAATGATCAGGAATTAAAGTAGAATAGACTTCAAGAGGCTGTACTCTGATTAGATGTTGGGTCTCACACCAAAGCTTTCACCAAAGCTTCACTGGTCATCTAAGTCTTCCTTTACCAATGAGCAGCTTATCTATAAGGTTTGCTGTTGTGATTTACATCTGGGACAGTAGTCTGGCATTTAACATTCTATTTTCTTTTAATTACTTGAAGTAAAAGATGGTAGGTTATCACACTTGATTTTGCCAAAAGGTTGAAAAGCAATGTATGGTAGGTCATCAAAAGATGACAATACATTTCTTTGGCTATTTGATTTTTGGAATAAATCACCATGACTCAATGAAATATAATGTGTCTTTGTGATTCTACACACACAGCACTCAATAAATGTGTCAAATATTTTAGATTACAATAATGAAATTTCCTTAAATTTAACTGTTTCTTAAAAAGTATAAAATTTAAATAAATACTAAGACGCAGATAAGTGCATTTGTTACATTCACATCTAATACTCATTTAGTCCAATGCTAATTTCAATCATACTTCTTAACTAGAATGTTGTAGTTTAGAATTTTAAAAAAATGTTATATTCTAGAAAGATCATGACCTTTGCGATCAGGCAAGATTTCAATTCTATTTCCTCCTGAAAAACTATGAGACCAGGTTAAGTTACTTAACACATTCAATTTTAGCTTCCTTGTAGGTAAAAATCTTAATACAATCTGGCACCATCCATGACTATGAGTTAAAATACACCTGCATCATAGTTTGACACACAGAAGACACACTACAGAAATGACTTCCTCCTTTCTCCTAAATCCATATTTACTACATGTGTGGCCTGTCTTACCTGTAACTAAAGTCTTTGCAAAATTTGTGGATCTCTGAATTTTCCTTAGTGTCAAGGAAGGACTTTCCAACCATTGCTTTTTTTTCTTTTCATTTCCTAGTATTAAAGGTTAAAATACTCTATTTAAAAAAAAAAAACTATTTTCACACTTTCTATTCTCATGTTTTATCTTTTTTCTCCTCCGAGCAGCAGATATCAAAATGCTATGGTAAAATAAGATGCTTAGCATTTGTTGGATGTCACAGATTGCCATTTCAAACATTTCCTTTTGTCTAGGTACATAAATGTCCTTTTCGCTGGGGTACCATATGTACTGCTTTTCTTAGGCAAGTCTGCAGCTCACGCCACAGCAATGGCTTTAAAGAATTATCATGCAACATGACACATGAGGTTAAAATGTACTTTTAAGTAGAAAACTAAATATGTTTTTATCAAAACAGTTCATTGTTTTCACAAACATATTTTGTCTAATAATTGGAGAAAAATCCAAAAGGCATGGTAAAAAATGTGACTTCATTTTCTTTCCTTTTGATAAATTTATCTGTTTCTTATAATAAAAGCAAAAGTATATGGACAGGAGTCTAGTTCTCATAGCTTAGATCTAGAATGTCCTCCAAAATTGGAGGTGGTATTTGGAGGTGGGGCTTGGGAATGTGATCGGATCATGGAGGTGCTATCGCTGACTTTCTCTGAGGAGGTTGGGCCTGGCTGGAGATGGACCACTGGGGTTGTGACCTGGAAGGGCGGGTCCCCCTCTCCAGCTGCTCCCTTCCTGCTCTGCTTCTGACCGCCCTGACATAATCAAAGCTCCTCCAGAACCTTCCCCCAAGCCATTTCTGTCTTGGAGCCTGCTGTCCATGGTCTGAAACTTCTGAAACTGTGAACCAAAATAAACCTCTTTCCATTTAAATGGTGGGTGTCAGGTATTGTGTCTTAGCAACAAGGAAAGTGACTAAGACATCATGATATTTGCAACTACCTCTCATGGTCCCTTGAAATGACCAATGAATGACTGGAAAAATCTTTGAAATTTTCTCATGTTTGGGATTAGTCTATTTATACACTGTAAAGAATGAAACTTAAACTTTGGTGAGCCCAAAAGAACAGTGGAAAGCAGGCATGAGCAAAATAGCACAGGAAACAGCAAACAAACAAGCAATAGATGGCATGTTTTTATCTATGAAGAGTTTTCTTTTGAGTCTTAAAAAATGTAAAATGTTGAACTTAATAGTTCTTACTTTATTCAGAGACTTAAGTAATATAAGTCATCCTGCAAATATTCTGTCTTTTTTGGGGTTTTATGGGCTTAAAAGTGAGCACCTTCCATAACCATTTTCCCTAAGACAAAAGTCAAATGTCCAGTAGAGTGTGGCTTACTCTCTCAGTGGTTTTCTCTGTGCTTGCTGCCTCTCTTTTGTCTCTTAATTTACTTTCCTCCACCCCTATGTTTTCAAAAACTGCAGTTCTCCAAAGTACTGGATTCTCTGTCTAGCCTTGCCTTTACTGATCTTGCTTCCTTGTCTGGAAATCTTGCCCCTCCTCTGCCCAGTCTCTGTAAAGTCATTTCGTTGGAGAGCATTTCTTGACTCTCCTCATTCATATAGAAACTAGCCTTTCCCTTGGGTTGAGCCCGTCATTTCCTAAAAATTTTTGTATTCTGAACCCTGTGGTCAAAGTAGATTTTGCTGGATACCATGCCAATATTTTCTAACAGACTAGCTCTCTAAAATCAGAGACTTTTAAAAAGCCCCTTCACATTTTCAATGCCTAGGACATAAGGGGCTACCCATACAATATGTAGAATAAATGAAAGCACAAGACAAAAGGGATAAAGATTTGGAGTAAGAAGGAAAGTGGGTAACCAACAAAACCCAAGGTGATACTCACCATCATGTCTGAGAACAGGTACTAGCAGATAATGAGCCAGTAAAGAAAAAAATAATGTGTCATGCAAAGGGATGAATGGTGGGTAAAAATGACACTACATCTGTGAGATGCTAACCACATGCTAGAGAGCCCTCCATAATTTATTAACTTTTATTTTACTTTTATTTTGGAGGCTTCTTGAAGGTGGTCTGTAAATAAAATGTGAGTGGTGTTTGCATCAGCAGCTGCGGGTTCTGAGAGACTTTCCGTTGGCTATGAAATAAGACCAACAAAAATACAGTGAGCAAATAAAGACAGAGAAAAAATAGCAAAAGAAAGGGGTTTGGATCATTAATTCAGAAAGCAGTGGTTGAATTCCTAGCAGTTCCAAATACTGTCACAGGCCTGGATGAATAAGACTCATAAGGGTTTCCTTCTTAAGGAGCCATCCAGTGCAGGGGAAGAGAGTAAATAAAAAAGTCAACAGATTAGTGACTGATAATTTCATGAAAGGTGAGTGTCATGTCATGAAGACAATAGTGTACGCCATGTGATCAAAGTGGTCGAGGCACTACTGGAGTTCGACTGCTTAGGTAAGGCCTTATAAGGAGTTGGCACTTGTGCCAAGACCTCATTGAATAAAAGAGCCATGAGAACATCTGGGACAAGAATGTTCCGGGCAGGCAGGATGTGTCAGAGTCCCTGAGATCAGAGTCATTTCAGAGTGTTTGGGAAGCTGAAAGGAGGCTAGGTCAGCAGAGCTTACAATAGCAGAAAACAGGGGTTCACATAATGAGGTTAGAGAAAGGGAGCAGCTATGTTGTGCGTCAGAGGTCAAGGAGAGGAATTTGAATTTTATGCTTGCAGTATTTTAGTTCAAGGAATGAAAATAGACCTGACTCATATTGTACACAGGACTGTTTGCTGCTGCGCAGATACTGGATAATAAGAGGGTAGTAGGAAGCAGGCAAATAATGGCAATAGTTTGGATGAGAGATGACAGTGGCACAAGCAGGGTGCTGACAGCGTGGATGAGCACAGTGGAAGCTGCAGTGATTATTTGGGCAGAGCATGAAACACAGTGTAGGTTCTGGAAACACCATAGCAGTTGAATAGAAAGCTCTCTCTGTCTCTGTCTCTGTCTCTTTCTCTATGCATGTGTGTAAAAGAGTGATAGACAAAGTAAGGTGAGGCACAGTGACAACACGGAGGTACAGTAAGAATTGGGTAGTAACTACAGATGAGGTACAAGGAGGCCAAGTTATGTAGAACCAGATTACTCAGAGCCTTAGCCATGATGTTACAGAGAAGGGTTTATCTAAAAGCAATGAATTCTCACCACTGATAGGTTGTAGGCATAAGAGTGACACGATGGGTTTAACTTTGAGCAAACTTTGCATTTCCTTGACAACAAAGGGAAGCAGGCCCTGGAGGGTCATCAAACTGGAGTCAGGCCCACCATTAAGGTGGTAGAGTTTCCACAGGGTGTGAACACAAGGTGGACCAAGTGCCTTCATGGGGCTGAGATCATTGCTTTTTTATTCTTTCTTTCTTTCTTTCTTTCTTTCTTTCTTTCTTTCTTTCTTTCTTTCTTTCTTGCTTGCTTGCTTGCTTGCTTGCTTGCTTGCTTGCTTGCTTGCTTGCTTGCTTGCTTGCTTGCTTGCTTTCTTGCTTGCTTGCTTGCTTGCTTGCTTGCTTGCTTTCTTGCTTTCTTGCTTTCTTGCTTTCTTCCTCTCTCCTTTCTTTCTTCTTTCTTTCTTTTTTCTTTCTTCTGTCTTTCTTTTTTGAAAGTGATCACTTCTGAGTAGTTCTAGCCTCACTTTCTAAGTTCTTATCTTATTGAAGATAGTAACTGCATATGATTTATTTTCAAAATATGTAGGAAGGCTACAATAGTGTCTCCCACAGTGTGCAATCAATGCATATTTCTTGAATGAATGAGCCATGCTATAGGATCACTTTTGCTCTATGGAGGAGTCTTAAGAAATTTCTCTTTTTCACGCTGTTATTCAGCCTAAGATCTAACTCTTATTTCCCTCACCCCCTGTGAAGGTAGCAAGAGGGTATTGTGCCCTCTTATATACATCTAATGTCTTCTGGACAAGTGATTAAACTTGTGCAGAATTAGAATGGGACAGCTTGTGAAACTCATACTTAGTGTCCATCTGCTTTAGTCAGGGGTTGTGAGGAGAACCAATAGAATCAGGACACAGAATTTATAATATTATTTTATGATGGTCACCCAGAGTTTAACACAAGAAAGTTCAAGAAATCTATCTACAACACTAAAGATCTGGAATATTCAGCCAAGGGCCTGGACTCCACAACAATGTTCTGCATGAGCCTAGACAAAGACCTAGAGCCCATGATAATGCCTCCCGCAAATCCAACTGGAGGTCTAGAGCCCAAGAGAAGGACTCATACCAGTCTGTTTTACAGATCCATGCTGGGAAGGCCCAAAGGTCAGCTGTAGAAGCTAGAAAGTCTATGCCAGTAGGATGAAGGAGCTGTGCTGGTAGGCTGATGGTTTTATACTAGCACTAAGAGGTCACACCCAAAATAAGAACCAGGTCTGCCCTGAAAAGTACCTGAAAAGTACCACAGCCATCCTCAGCAACACAGAGGTCCCGAGCTCCTCCAACAATAAGAACAATTGAGTACATGCCAGAAAGCCAATGATGAGTTTTTTCCTGGAGACTAAATGGCACATGGCTTCCCCTCCAGGGCCAGGAAGCAATGCTTGACGTAAGGACTAAAGCTCCCCCAGAGTGAGCCACAGCCACTCTCACCAACAAGGTCCAGAGCTCCTCCAATGACAATGGTCGAACTCACACTGGGGAAGCTAGTCATGATGAGCTCCTCCAGGAGAACCAACAGCTAAACAGCAACACTTAGAGAAACCTACAATGCCTCGCTTCTCCTTCTCCACGTCTCTACTTATGCTGGCAACTTTCCTCAGGTGGAGCATCTATGCTTAACACCATGCTGACTTAATTCAGCTGGTGTTAAGTTAACCACCAGTTTTTAATCTGTAATACCATCTCCCTTCCCTTTCAGAACCTCTAGGACTCACAGCCCACCCTGGTCAAAGGGCTTGTGCCCTCTGCTATCTATACTCTCACTGCTGCCAGCGCCAATGCCCTGTGCTCTCTAGGCTGGTGGTCTGGTGGTAAGAGAGTGAAGGAAAGCTCATAGATAGCTTAAATTATCTGTTTTCCTAATAGTTCAATGCTGATTAGACTAAATGTACAATTCCTCCATTTGGTATCTGCATTTTTACATGAGGAGTAACATGAGGTTAAACATTTTAAAAAAGATCAGTGGGCTAGTTTAGAAACTATAATATTTTCCTTGCTTCAACAATGTGTATAATTGGAATAACACTAAAGTTTAATGAGCACCTATATATGTCAGCAGTATATCAGGTAACGAGGCTGAAAGAAAAGGAAAATGATACACAGTCCTACAGAGTTATAAAGACATGTGAATAAACGCTGCAATAGTATGCCAAGTCCTTCTTTCATTACGAAATAGACAGCTCTGCAAACCACCATCCTAGCAGTCTTATTTCATAAATAAAAAGACCATTTGTTACTCGTACTGCCTTCTTACCATCTAGCAAGGAAGTTATTTCAAAAATTGGTTTAGAAATGCCAGTGCTCTTGCATAAGTTTATTATAATTATTCAGTTTTTAGGTCTCTTATCTTACCAGGCTCCTTAAACTCATTTGTCATTCTTCTCGTTTAGGGTTGACTCTGTAATAAGTTTTAATTGTATTTTTGCAATTTCTAAGCAGAGTGAGACTCTATAGGAAACAGAGTTGTGGTGTGCACCTCTGTGGAAGACGTGTTACTTCCAAAGAGAAAGATCAGCCTGCTAGTTTTCACATTCTTATTAACCTATTAAATGTTATGATGCTGAATCAAACGTCTCCTTTTTATTATGGGACTTTTATAATCTTCTCATTTTAGTGTAATTCGTACCAGTCCGAAAGGGCTACATTTAACAATACTGGATTCTTTGTTTAATTTCTCAGCAGTGAAATAAAGTGTAAAGAGAAGATAAGGGTCTCTACAGTAACACAGATTATCATTTACAAAGACTTAAGCAACCACAAGCTTCACATGTTTTCCATCCTATTTATTTTGCTCACAAGATAAGGTGAGGTATGCAAAGACCAGAGCTTGCGTTATAGTTAATTTTAACTCCCATATCAATAAGCAGATGCCTTTTCAAGTTATAAAAAGTGTGCCATTATTATCAACTGGAGAGAATGAGGTCATTGTTCTCATAAGACTATAAAAATCCAGAGTATAAAAGAAGGGAGAAAATACACTTCAGGGGCAGAAATCCCATGCAACCAATGAAATATCACATTGAATACTGAATTTTTTCATAATTAGGTATTAGATTAAAAGAAAGAAATTAAAATCCTAGTGGAAGTGGTCTATCAGAAACTAAAGGATTATCATATGTTAACTATATTTCATGATATGCTGATCATTACTTGCACAGTAAGATGTGTAATTGTTAATTTTTGAATTCTGCTACAAAGCAAAAAGCCTAGGATAGAAATATAATATTGAAGTTTGGATTGTCACCACATTTGAAGATCTAAAGTCATCACCTTTAGCTCTCAGTAGATTTACTTATTCAAATCAGATTCTAAGACTTCAGAAGCAGGGGCAGTCACCTACATTACTTACTAACTTATTAAAAGAAAATAACTTGGCAAGAGCAAATATCCCATAGATAGAGGTCATATGTAATGAGAAAGGGAGAAAATAATTAACAAAGGTGGCACTTAGGAAGGGAAGTTCAAAAGGTTGCCTTGGAATAAATGCTTACCTGACCCCACTCAGGGCTTATTCTTGCAACACTGCTACCTCCCAAAAGCAACCTTAGTTTAGACATTATATTGAGCATTTTTTGGTTCTGTTTTTCTCTTTGGTGTGGCTGCTAATATGAAATAATTTAGAATTCCTTTTATGTCACAAAGAGAGTAATTCATGTTAAGTTTAACTATCAACCTCCAACTCAAGTGACTAAAACACAGGCGAGGGAGTGACAGTAGCACACTGGCCATTCCCCTGCACAGGGACAACAAAGGGCAACAGTTCCCCAGCACTCCAGGTTTGCTGTTTCTTCTCTTGTTACTCTTCCCCTTGTCCCTGGCACCCACACCCTTATCCAAACTCACAAAGGAATCTCAGAAATAGTGAATATAGCCCTTTATAAATATTGAAGCGTGCTTTACAAATCTGGGATTTGCAATCACCAGATTAGTTATTTTTGGCTCTCTCTTGAGATTCAGTTAAAAAAAATTCTGAGAACACACACACACACTTTTCAGAGGTATTCAGTTCAGGAACACTGAAATTTCAGAACACATTTCAGTGCATGCTTTCTAAAGAATCTAATGCACCCACTCAGGAAACTTTTAATGTACTTGTGCCTTAACTTGTAGGAGTTTGCTACCAATTTGAGCACTTCATGTTTTTCTCTTTTTCTCCCCAATGTGATTTTTGGTTCTCAGTCTCCAAGAATCCTAATCAAGCTGTAGCACCAATTAGGTTTTAAATTTTGTTTCCAACTTTTTTTAAAAATAGATATTGTAATGCAAAACTCTTGCAATTTCTTGATAAACATAACTTTCTATTTCTTTTATGCATGGTACTGGAATTTTTATTTTAGTGATCAAACAGGTTTGGCCTCTGAAGTACAAACTGTCCACAAACTGGTTTCAAGTTACATGATTTAACTGGGCTTATTGCCATGTGTCTTCTTGAACTTTCACCCAGGAAGTGCTGGTCATGATTTGTACAATCTGCCAAGGGAAATTCCAGAAGGACTAGAAAGCCTCAAAAACGCAATCACTTTTGAGACTTGTTTTTTTTTTTTTAAAGAAAATATGTTCTAATCCTTGCGCTGGTTTCTGTAATTAGAACATCCTTGCCAACAACCATCTAGCACTGTCACATATTGGTAACCATTACCAGTGAGTGGCTAGGGGAAGTTAATGCTGGGTGAATACCAGTCTTAAGACTAAATGAGCCAATGTTCCCAGCCTCACAGCAAACAGAGCAAGTACGCTTTACTAGGAAGCCTAAATAAGAGGACTGTGCCCAAAATCAGGTTTGATTTCATTTCTAATTCAATTAACTATGAACTATTATGAACTACTAATGACAAGACTCTGAATATCTGTGGTGATTTAATGAAGAGGGATCTTGTTGAAGCATAAGACAAACTAGAACACGGCAGGTTTATTTTAAATCTTTTGGTCTGGTCCAGATTCTAAATTACGTCAAAATGATCCTTTTTCATTTGATAAGAAATACAGGAGCCAGTGCAGCTAAAACAGCAAGGTGTGAGGGGACTTTATATTCTGACCTCACGGCTTAGATTTACAGACCTCCATATCCTCCATGATCAATATAATAGATGAGAGTCTCAGTCCAAGAAGTCAGTTGGCCGGGAATGATCACACATCCCTTTTACTTGTCAACTTCAGTTTGATTTTAACTGTTAGACTGTGGGGCACTCGCTCTGAGGACACCACACAGCCTGCTCTCTGAGCTCCTACCAACTCCACATGCTACTCACCAGATGGATGTTCCCCACCAACCTCTGTCCAATCTATTGGCTCTGCACTATCCCCCATGGGCTGATATGCTAATGCCTGCTCCCTTAGGTGCTGTGATTGGGAAGTAGTGAAAGCTTTAAGAGGTCACAGCTAATGCAGTCTTAGGCAATTGGGGGCATGGCCTCAAAAGACATATCAGGACACTGACTTCCCTTCTCCTCTTCCTGTCTGCTTTTCTGCTACCATGAGGGAAGCAGTTTGTTCTGGTTTGTTCTGCTGCCATGATGCACTTTTTATCAGAGGTGTAAAACAATGAGGACAGTCAACCATGGACTGGAAACTTTCAACACTATGAGTCAAAATAAACCTTTCCTCTTTTTAACTTCCTTGATGTTTTTACTGATTTCTCGGGTATTTTGTTATAGTAACAAAAATGTGAACTACTCCATAAAAGACAGAAAATGCTTTTAACTTCCAACAGGAAATTAGAGAAGCAAAGTAACAGTGTAAAAGTTGAACAGCTTAATTTTGTACTGAGAAGATTTCCCCATTAAAATTTCAAGGAAAGGAATTGATGTTGGGTTGAGGGGCAAGGTTGGGAAAAAGAGAGCTAATGCAGATAAATCAACATTTCAATAAATTACCCTAGCACTATTTAGCATTTTGATTGTTGTCAAAATGCTGTCTTATTTGTGCCATCATCTGCTCTGTGTGTGTGTTGAACCTTGCCCAAAAAGCCACTTAATCGGATAGAGAAAAGCTATAGGTGTTTGGCAAAATTCAGAAGCATGGGAATTGTCTCTATAACCAAGTGTGTGTCCCACTGTATCAAATGACTCTACCTAATACTATTAGTTCAAGATTAGTGTAGAAAAACCAAATCCCTTATCTTGGAGAGTGCTTAGACAACTGTCAGATATAAATCTGGTGTTTAATTAACGTAACCCAGGATGTTCTGCTTTTAGTACAAAGTGAGAAAGACAAACAAAATTCCCTGGTTTGAAGGTAAAGGAGAAACAAATGCTTATTTTATGAGGCATAAAAAAACTGCACAATCACAGCAAAAATATGAACACTGATTATTGACAAAAAATTTACTTTTGGTGGGGAATGAGTGAAAATAAAAGAACTTCCAGTGTGGTCAAATGTATAAGAGAAGGACAGATTCCACATCAAAAAGTCAAACCTATAAATCGCAGTCAATTTTCGATTACAAGTAGCAAATGCTCAGAAGAGAGATGATGTAAATGATTGATAGAAAATATTTTCTCCCTAATCTTTCTGGTTTACTGAAGAACCACACAGAGACACTTTTTTCAAGTAGGAACCTAATTGCATTGGATGAAGAAATGTGAATAATGGCAGTTTAAATAACAAGGGTTAATTTTCTTCTGCTGAAAATAGCTGATAGACAGATAAAAACTTCTAGAGGGTCTGCTCTATTGTCACTGTCACAAGCCCCTTCCATCCTGATGCTTTGTGATCCTTAGAAATGGCGCTCATTGGCTCATGCACATTGGCTGCTGCACCCTTGGTTATCACATCCTCATGCCAGGCAGGAAGAAAAAGAAAACAGAAAGAGTGATAAGGCATGTGGCAGCATTTCTTGACTGCTGCTAGCTTTTCATTGACTGAAACTGACTGCAATAGGTGCTGGAAGATGTAGTTTTTAATTGTGCACGATGTCACTTCTGATGGAATTGGGGTTCTTCTAGCAAGAAAAAATACTGGACGTTGGGTGGACAGTTTGAAGTGTCTGCCGTAGTCACCAGGGAGGGAGTGGTTTTCTGAATAGATTCATAAAATTGGAAATCACTGAGCTTTACTGCTTCACTTTTTCTTTCCACTCTGCAGATTTAGCAAATTTCCAAGCTGCAAAAAATGATTTTTTGCTAGTTCCAGGAGACTGGGTTTCTTTGAGAAATTACGTAAAAATGTTAGTTACTTTATTCACATTTTTAAAAAATGAAAGATAATCCTCAAATACATCAGTCTTGTTCTGTATCTAAGATTCTGGGGAACAAAACATTGAAAAATCTTTCTTAATTGTCCACTAAAACAATAGGCATGAGTCACTGTTTTGTATTTTAAATATGAAGCAATTATAAAAAGTAATCACTCTAATAATTTGCATTATTAACAAAACATTACATTTTCAAGCTTGTTGGGCCAGTATATGCTCCGACCTCCTCTCTTTATCTGCTTTTTAAGTGAGGAAAATCTAATGTCATTATATATTGTCTATAATTTGCCATCTGCTACAAACAGACATCAGTGAAAAGCTGAATTCCCAGTACAGAGGAATTACAAGGTGCATGAAATCCTGAGGAGATGAAAGATATCTACAGTCTCACATAACACTGCCTGCCCAAAGGGGTCTTGCAAAAAAAAAAAAAAAATCTTTTGCTGTCTGGATCCTGCTTCTCTTCTGTTCCTGACCCAGTATGGGTTTCTTAACTCTTATCGCAAGAAAGAAGACTCATTCGAAATAATTGGAAGTCACAATTGCTCCTTAGTGTCATGTTTCAAAGTGTTTGTCTCTGATCCCATTTGAAGTCTGATCACAATAACTGTGTCTCTAATGAGACCAAACTGCTGGCAGCACCAGAAAACCCTGCCTAGCAAGTTTCTGAGGTCAGCAGACAGATGCTCTTCTGATAACACAGGAGGAATCACATGGCCTTCTACTTGATTCTTCCAGGTACCTCTGCAGTAAAATATCACCACTGCTCTAAAGGGTTTGGATCATGAGAGATGCCAGGTGAATCCGGGGACCAGGCATATGTGGGAATCCGTTTGATGAGGTCACACTACTGGTTTGAAAAAATACACTGCTGCCCTTTTTCAACCAGTGAATCAAGAATGTGTTTTTAAATAACTCAGGAGAGAACCATCATTCATTCACTTAAGCTTTTTGAGCGCCCATTATGTCCCCAGCACTACATGAGGGCTTCAGTTAACAAGGCCAAGCAACATTCTTTTTCTTAAGCTTCTTTCCATATGCACAAGTGATTACTAGACTATCAGTCCACTTTAGGGAGTCAAAGAAAATAATTTCCCAAATAAGAAGTTAATGTAATTATAAAAAATGATTAGTATACACTTTTTGCATCAATAAAACCACACATAGTACTTGTGCATTCCTCTGCTGTGTGGTCTGAGTGTGTCCCCTAAAATGCACACTTAGAAATTTAATACCAATGTGACAGTATGAACAGGTAGAGAATTTACCCTCAAAAGGATGGATATCATCAAGAAATTAAATAATAAAAAATGCGAGAGAAGCTACAGAAGGAAAAACCCTTCTACATTGTTGGTGGGAATGTAAACTAGTACGGCCACTATGGAAATCAGTACAAAAATTCCTCAAAAAACTAAAACTAGAGATCCAACTTGATCCAGTTATTCCACTTCTATCTTCCTCAAAAGTTATAGACATCATGTTATAGTGACACTTACATACTTATGTTTATAGGAGTGTTGTTCATAAGAGCTAAATCCTGGAAGCGGCACATATGTCCATCAGTGGATGACTAGATAAAGAAATGTGGCATTGACACAGAATGGAGCACTACACTGCCATAAAGAAAGATAAATCATTTCTAGGAAAATGGGTATACCTTGAGACAATAATATTAAGCAAAATAAATGACACACAAAGTTTAAATATCACATGATTTCTCTTATATAAGAAATTTAAACTATAAAGAGAAAAATAAAAGATAATAGGAAGTTAGGTGATAGATCTTTCTTAAAAAGGAAGAAGATCAAGGGATAGAAGAGGAATGAAGAGGTGGGAAAGGGGAAGAAAAAGAAATTAAGATGTGTTATGTACATGTACCAACCCCAATGCAGTTTCCCTTTTACTTACTTACAACACCTAGGAAAGGTATGAATTCCACTGTTGCTATCACCAGTGGACACTGAAACCAAGTTTCTTGGAAGAAAAATTGAACTGTTAAATTTAAATGTTAAAATTCCGAAGGCCAGGAAGTAGTGATTTCCTCCTGAGAGATTCTGAGCCTTCTTTTGCTCTGTAAGGAACTGCGTTTAGGACAGCAAGGGGCTGGAATGCAGGTACCCCTGGGGTTTTACCCACCTGAAGCCTGACCTGGGTGTCACAGCTGCAGGCAGTGTTGTAGACTTGGGGAGATCATTCTATTTGAGTCATTTTAGTGCCCAACTTTGCCTGTCCTCTGGTGCGAAGTCTCCAGGTGTTGTGCCAGACTTTCTAACGATCCAGATTTTTACATTTTTAGATCTGATTCTAGCTCTGATATTGTATTTCTTTTCTCAGAATATCTTGTCAAATGGCAGCTTCCTGTGGCTGGTGACTATGTGTGGCTTGTGACCTTACTATTGGAAAACATTGCATTGATATAAGTTTATGTTTATCTCAAAAACACAGATTTTAAAAAATACCTCATATTGATAACTTGCACTAGCCTCATTTTCATATTGTTAATGATACTCTTTAATAGATCTTTTGATTTTACCTATATTCCAGGGTAACTACAGGAAGAAGAGAAATCCATTGAATTTTGCTACTTAGGCAGTTCTTAGCAAAGACGTGTAAAGCCCAGTAGATGTAGCTAATTTGAGCAACTGGTGTATGTTTTGCGTCACTGGGGATCCTACATGGGCTGTGCCTGTGAATAGAGCTAAGCCTTTGGGCCCATTGTATACACAGCCTTAGCCTATATGTTTCTTCACTCGTGTAAGGAGGATAATAGTATTTCCTTCATAGAACTGTGAGAATTTTTCAAGATGTGCAAACAAACATCTGTGTGCTTAGAATGCACTAAATACCAACAGAGGACCGATGATGATGACAATGAAGAATGATGATAATTATCAATAAAAAATAAACTTTCCTTGAAATTTAAATTATTTAGACACTCCACATCAGAAAAATGTCATGAAAAATTGCAGTTTTTACCTCTTTGTTTGTGTAAAATAGGGCCTAAAGTCAAGGTTATTTAAGAATTGTTTAAGAATTTCTAAAGAGAAGAGTGTAGGAAGAGGAGGGGAGAGCAAAGGAGGGAAGGACAGAGGCACCTTTTATCATGTCTCTAGAGCCTGCATGGGGTCCTCAGGTCCGGCCCCCAGTTGGAAAGAGCTGGGAAGAGAGTCCTTTCTGCCTCACTTTGTGCTTTATGCTTTGTTTTCTTTGTTATTTTTTTCAAGACAGAGCTAATATCAGTGATCATAGCTTTATATACATTGGTTGCATGTAGTGGTTGTAGTCACTGAGATGAAAATTAATGACAGGTGTTGATGGTAAATTAATGGTAAGAAAGACTGACACATTTGCTTTATGTGACAGTATTTATGCAGTGCTTAGCAGTGTCTTGCATATATAAAACACTTAAATATAGATTAAAAGAATGAATAGATGAATAGTGCTATTATAAAATGTTTTAAGTGTATGTATAATATAGAAATGATATGTACTCATATTTTTATATAGTACATATAAATGTCCATATCCATATGCATTTCTATTATATATATATATCTATATATATATCTATATATATATCTATATATATAGATATATATATATATTTTTTTTCCCCAAACCACTCATCCAGAAAAGAACTTGTAGACTGGCCAGTACTTTTATCCCATTATAGAATCCATCACTCACTATGTTACAATGACTTTATTTTTAAACTGTTCTTGCATCTTATATAAAAGACTGAGTTCCAGAAACTGATGTAGGTCTTTCTCCTTATGTGAACTCATGATGATGTTGATAGAGGAATATATTCTTAATGACATCTGTTTCTATTTATCTTTTCCCTGAGTGGTAGCTGCCAATAAACTTTGCCTTGCCATTTGACTTTCCAATCAATTCCAATATAAATCCAAAGCACAAAACATTTATCACTACTATATGGCAAAGCTACCTATCTGTTTGGTTTTAGTTGTGTTTTTGGCTAGATGTTGGAAATTAAAAAGAATTTGATCAGGAAAAGAAGTTTGAGATCATGATTTAGAAATCTAGAGAAAATAAATGCTTTTCTCTGCTTCCAGATATAGATTGTAAGGATGGGTCAATTGCACAAGTGATTATGATCTTTGCTTTAGTACAAAATCTGTATCAGAGAAAGACCTGAATATGATGCAACTCTATGCTTACAATTGATTCTGCATATGTTCCAAAATTATATTACAAAGCTATTGTGATAAAATCAGGATGGTACTGGCAAAAAAACAGACCTGAGGATCAGTGAAACAGATTAGAAGATGCAGACATGACTATAAACACACTCAGCCACCGTGTCTTTGACAAAGGGGCCAAACATGTTCACTGGAAGAAAGCCTCTTTAATAAATATTGCTGGAAAAACTAGTTCCCTACATGCTGAAGACTAAAACTAGACCCATATTTATCACCACACACTAACTATAGTCGAAATTGATCAAAGATCTAACTATTCAAACAGAAACAGTAAGTCTACTGGATGGCAACGTAGGTAGAAATCTTGAAGAAAAAAGTATAGGCAGAGAGTCATGAACAAAATCCAAACTGCATGGGAAACACTTCAAAGAATTACAGCTAGAATCACATTTATTATGAAGTGTTTGCACATCAAAAGAAATCACCAACAGTGTGAAAAGACAAACCACGGAGTGGGAAAAACTTTAGCCAATTGTCCTTCAAAGGACTTTTATTTACAATATATAAAGAATAAAAAAACTCAGACCCCTCAAATTCAAACACCCAATCAAAAAATGGGCATCTGAGATAAATACACATGCCTCAGACGAAGAAATACAAATGGCAAGTAAATATATAAAAAATGTTC
Source organism: Hydrochoerus hydrochaeris (assembly GCA_004027455.1). Lineage (NCBI taxonomy): Eukaryota > Metazoa > Chordata > Mammalia > Rodentia > Hydrochaeridae > Hydrochoerus > Hydrochoerus hydrochaeris. Next base: position 496,883 of record PVLA01000341.1, on the reverse strand, counting down.
AGCATTACTGGTCATTGGAGAGATGCAAATTAAAACAACTCAGGGGGGTATAAACATCATACTGTCTTTTGGTGTGAGAAACTGAAAGAGTAAGAAAGGGCAAAAATGTACAATAGATAATGTGAAATGGGAAGAAATTGTTCGAAAGGAAAAAGGAACAATGATGGGTGAAAGGGGAAAGGGTAGTAGGGAAAAAGAAAAAAAATGCAAGTCAGTTATACTATTAGTGTCTCCCAGGTCATTAAAAAGGAAGGTTCGTGCTAATATTGATTGGAAAAATTTTTATGCTTATATCTTGTACTCTGAGCAACTACTTTAAAGGTAACAATGTGAAACACATTAACTATTGTTATTTTCATACTATTTTTTCAAGAAATTTTATTTTACTTTTTTCCATAAAATAAAAATATAAAATCACTTGTTCCCTACAATAAGATATAACAAATAGACCTTCATACCAACTCAGGTTAAGTATTCTCTTAAAGAATTATTAATATACACTAATGAAACATGATCTGAATTAGAGTATGATTAGACAAATATAAACTCAGTAATGTAGTTTTCCTCGTGTTAGTTAAATAAAATAAACATCTACCTTTTATATGATGCTTTGCTACCTTATACCAAACATTAATTTTAATATTAAAACATGATAATTTCGTTAATAATTAAGGAGTAACCTGTAGTCTATTCATCTCACAGTTATATTAGTAACACGTTATCCTGAAGAAGTAATCTTAGATTTTTGCAGATTTGTTTACAAGAATGTCCATTATTGTGTGGTTTAAAATGACAAAAGACAAAAAAAAAAAAGAAATGATGCAAACCAATAGCAGATTGATGGATCTAATCCACTTAGACATTAGAATCCAATGATACCACACAACTAATGCTGTTGAATAATAATAAATAATGAGGAGGGTGTGGCTAGATTGTATGAAATATAAAATCATTGATGTCACAGTTCAAGTTCTATGACAAAATGCATACATAAATGCAAAGAGACCTATTAAAAATGTATCCCAAACTATAGACTTTAGTAGAATCAGGGTGAATTGACTCATGGGACAATTAGTTTTCCTAATGCAAGAATTTGGGTGAGTTTTGACCACTGCTTTTTTCAGCATTAGAGCAGAATCCTATGCCAAGTAAGGATTTATTAAATGTATGTCGTGTGAATTTGTGTTCTTATTTTTACATACTTAGGATTTCTAAATTTCTTTGGTTATAATTTTAAAATGCATTTTGGGAGACCTGGTTAAATCAGAAGCTTTAGAACCAAGGCATTCTCTAATACTAGCTTCTGTGTGTGTTTTACTATCATTATTTTTACATAGTTTCCATAAAGAAGATAATTATAAATAAATTCTACTGTATCTTTAAGTATTTCAACAAACAAGCTTTCAATTACTTGTTGGCCTTAACTGTCCATTAGCTGACCTTGGCTATAAAGAGATGGTATCACATTTACACTATGTTGCTGCTGTTGTATGCTTTGCACATTACACAGTGTTGTGTTTGGCACAGTATCTCACCTGTGTAAATATTTTTATTTTAAGAATACTGAGTCTTTCATTACTGAATACCTGGTTGAGTGAAAATCAAGCTGCTTCATGTAAGAATGATTCAGAGAAAATGGTAGGCAGCCAGAAGGAAATTATCTAAAAATACAAATATTAGGAAGCATGTGCTGAACTATCTGTTTTATAATACAGTTTTATAATATAATTCTGAAGTTAAAGCTCTCTTAGTTAATAAATAAATAAATGGAATAAGTTCAAAAATATACAACGTGGTGACTACAGTTAAGAATGCATTGCATAACCTGCAGGGCATTCTTAATCTACTCTTGTAGAGTAGATTCTAAATGTTCTTACTATTAAAAATGCTAAGTGTGTGAAGTATATGCATATCTTATACATCAGATGTGCACATTTAATTGGTATGAATTAGCCACTCTATTATACATATGTGTCAGACATACATGTATCTTTGTGTGTGTATATATATATTTCTCAAAACATCATATTGTATGCTATAAATGTATACAATTTTTATTTCTCAGTTAAAAATAAGAACAACAGAACACAATCTTTTCCCAGGAGCAGTCAGTTTTATTTCCCTCAGGTCAACTTATAGCTTTCTAGAACTGAGTGAGTCTTCACATTAAATAGATTAGTTGAACCATTTTTTTTTCTGTAATCGGATTTTTAGTTATACTCATAGTTTGTGACATATTTTCTGTTAAAATTTCAAACACCAGAGATAGGGAGAGAATAAATGTCAAAATGTCTTTCTAGTCTCTTGCCCCAATCTCTCTTCTCTCTTCAAGGTGAACTGCACAAGTGGTTTTGCTTGTGTCTTTCCAGGGTTTGACCAGGTACACACTTGTGTACACACATACCTGCACTGGACGAATACCTGCAGTTGTTGCTATGCATATCATAAGTAGTATATTAGAGTCTATACTTTTTTGGACTTGCTTTCTTGTTCAATTAATTACATGACTTGCAATTTTTTTTTAAAAAAATCTCAGCTTATAGTTATTTTTTTGAAAAAGTTACATAATATGAAATTGCTGTCTTAGTCAACCTCCTTTCCTATTGGGGGTCACTGATATTCTTTTCTATTGTTTGACAAGACAAAAAAATAATTTTCCATATTTTGTATCTTTCTCTGTACAAGTTTGGGCAGCATAGAAAGTAGTTATGTGTCACATGATCCTAGAAGAAATGCAAGCTTTACAGCTAATTTCAAACTTTGATTTTTACTCATAAATGCCTTACTTTTTTTTTTTTACTGATTTTTACTGATAAACTCCTTTATATAAAGGAGTTTACACTTTATACTTCCACTTCCATTGCTAGGAATTAGCTGCTCCTAGATAGGTATCTTCTTGGCATGCTGTTTTATTGCTAACTATCCTTAAACCTATATTGGAGAGAAACAATTGGTGTCAGTATTTCCAAAAAGGGGCTGGTCACGCAGCTCAGTGATAGTGTTTGTCTAGCTCATGTAAAGCCTTTGGTTCAGTCCACACCTCTACAAAAGGGAAAAATGGATAATACATCCAAACTTTATCACTGGTCAGCTTTCAGATTTACCTTCATGTCTTCATCAGCCCTCTTTCTTTGCGTATATATCTCATGCACCAATAAAACAAGCTATAGCAGAATTTGAAAGGCCAAATTTAGATCTAAGTCCTATTCACTTATTTATATGCTGTATATATTAATAATAATTCAGTTAAAAATGGAAATTTTATGATAGGGATTAGCCTTTAGGATGTGCTATATGCTAGTACTCTGGCAAAATGAATGACTCAACTATATATGGCTAACAAAACCAGAATTTAAGAATTTGAAAATGTGCTGACGAGGTGTGGTGGTGCACACTTGTAATCCCAGAACTGGGTAGGCTGAGGCAGGAGGACTGCTGTGAGTTTAAGGCCTGCCTCAACTACATAGTGAGATCAAAGCCAGCTTGGATTATGCAATGAAAACTTGTCTCAAAAAATGCTGATTAAGTTAAAAGAAAAAGATACAATTTTAGTTGCTTAATTGTTTTAACCATAATTGTGATTTAAGCATTTTTTTCAATTTAGAAATACTCTTTTTAGATGATGAGACAATATATGAGACATCTACCTCAATAAAAGGATAAACTTTTCTATAAAATCCTTAAGAAAATAAAGGATAGCTACATAATTACATTGTCTTTAAAACTGACTTCCTAGGAGCACAAATAAATAGCAGCCATAATTATGTCATATACTTAATTATCCACAAAAGAACCATAAAGATAAAACCCACTGTTATAATTTGTAACTATTAAACACATTAGCTATAAAATTAAATGCTGATTTTTCAAAGAAACTTTAAAGGTTATCTAAAAAGAGCCAAGATAAACAGAAAAAAGAAATGAAACAGGGAAAAAAATGTCCCCCAGTAAATTTGCTTTTCTTAAAAACTCACAGTTGTGTAACATTTCAAAATATTTTACAAATCATATCAAACTTTAAAATTTCCTATCTACCCAGAGTAGATTAAGAATCAGCATCATATATATATATATATATATATATTTGATTTTATACTTAATGCAATTATCTATCTTAAAATCATAACATGGAAAAATAATCAGATAATCATAAATTGAAATCACAGGAGTCAGTAGTCATTGTTAATTAAAAGTAAAAACAAATAGAGACAACCAGACACAGCAACTCCTTACCAAAAAAATAAAAAGAGATCATCCTGAAAGGTATAACATTAAAATATATTTAATTGAAATCAAGAACTAGGTAGGAACATTTCCCACTATTGGTATTGGCCTTGGCTAATAGTATGCATGATTAAGGCCTAAAGCAATTGCATAAATATTGTAAAAAAGACATGAAACTGTGTCTTGTTGCTATTTATTTATATGATTATTAAAATAGTGGTGGTGGGGAGTGAAATGAGGGAGCACCAAACTATATCCCCAACCCTTCATAAACTTTGAGGCAGGGTCTCAGTAAGTTTCCCAGGTTGGCCTCAAGATTGCAGCTCACTGCCTCAGCCTTCCAAGTAGCCAGGGTTAAAAGTGTATGCCACCATGCCCAACTTGGTGAAATATTTTACACCTAGACTAAATGATTCTAGCTTAAAAAAATTCAATAAAAACCTGTAAGAATTAAAATAAGAGTTTATGTGTACATCAGGGAAACATTTTTTAAATAAAAATTTAAGCAGAAATGGCATTATAAAAATGCATGTCATTAAGCCTGAACATTTTCAGAAGATATATGTATGTATTATAAAATACATATAAACAAGCCTACTTTTAAATTAAATTGGCAGTTCTTAGATCCACAAATGAGAATTGTTTATCTTTTCTATTTGGATGTCTTTATAGAGAGACAAGATTAGATATTAATTTTTAATCACTTGATCTTGACGGTGGTTATATAAGGGTAATGTGATTTAGGGTGATATTTTTCATTCTTTTTTGTACTTTTCTTCATTGGTTGATTTTTAAAATAAGTGTACATTATTCTTAAAATAAAAACAATAAAGTCACTGGTCTTCTTTGAAGAGCCTAAAATAAAGGCTCAAAAGAATGATTCAAAAAGGTTCAAATGGAAGCAATCCAAGATACCAATGGGGCCCAGCAAAAGTCAATAACATGATTTCTTGGGGGATCACATTGGCCTTTTTTCTGGGTACAATGGCTGGATAGCAGGAGACAGTTGATGAGAAACCAATCCCCAGAGTTCCAAAAGAGACACTTATTTTACATGATCACTCCATTTCTTTTATTTTCCGATTCCGAGTTTTCTAACATAGTCTCTTTTATGAAGTCAGTGCTTTCCTAGAAAGCTCAAAAAGTAGGAAAAAATTTAGACAGTTCTCTCATTGTACTGGAATAATCCATTCTGAAGGAATTTTGCATTGTGAGATGGACATGGGCCCCTTGGGCACCTAGAGCAGAATATTATAGTCTGCATATGAAATGTCCCCAAAGGCTCACATGGTGAAGGCTTAGTCTCCAGCTTGAGGGTGTTGGGAGGTTGTAAGAGATGGGGCCTTCGAGTCACTAGGGGATTGTGGGACTCTGGTCCCTCCCTCTTCCTGTGTCATGGCTTCCTGGTCATGAGGTGAGTGGCTCTGCTCTGTGGTGCAGCCTGCTGTGATGGATCACTACAGGTGCAAAGCAACAAAGCCCACTGATCCTGGAGTGAAACTTCCAAACCTAGGAGACAAATATATCTTTTTCTGTACAAACTGAATATCTCAGGTATTTGGCACACTGATAAAAAGCTGACATACTTGATTAGTCCTTGGGAGAAATTATTGCACATTTTCAACAATCATTTTAGTAATAAACAATGTCACATTGCTAGTTTCTCTATAGAAAAAGTCAGGCAACTGAGGTGGCAGCACTGAATAAATTGGAACATCGAAATCTTCTATTTGTTCTCATTGTGTGCATCAGCTCTTCCACATGTGCCTTATCTTGGGAATGATAGCAACAGGAAGAAAAAAAAACTAAAATTGCTTGAGTGATGTTGCTAGCATAGAAGGTGCTATTTAGCGAAGCAGAAATTAGAGATATTCACAATTGGTCCATGAGCTTCCTCTTAAAAGCTATTGAGCTCTAGCTCTCTCTTCTAAATGAGTTGTTTTTGGCCTTGTGGTGGGACGTTGGGAATGGATAAATTAAGAAAATTTGGGGCTGGAGGTGTAGCTTACTGGTGTAGCTTAGGGCATTTGACTAACAGGTATAAAGCCCTGAGTTCTACCCTAAGTGCTGCAAAAAAGAGAATATTATGTTAACTAGATATCCTGAGGTAAGGTAAAAGTTTACTCTTGCACTTTTACATATCTCATTTGGAAATAAGAAAAACCACCCTCAGGCACCCACTGAATAAAGCTGTTAGGGAGAGCCAAGAACTCGCTGAAGGCCTAACAGCGCACGGAAGTGTCTAGCGACACCCATTTGGGCGCAAGGATGTCTGATAACCAAGGTGACCTCCATGCACACAGATATGACTCACCTGTGAGTCTACCTCCCCTGCCAAGGACAGTTCAAAGGTAAGCAATTCACAGTTTGTTCTTCAGGCTCTCACGGGCCTCCCATCTGGATCATACATAAACTCAAATGAAAAAGAACTAGCTAGTTATTTTTATAACCTCTCATCACACTCTTGAAATTTTTTAAGAAAAGAATAAAACTTAATAATAAATGAACTTGAACACTTGGTTCTTTGTTTAGGATTTTTCTAGAATATTGTTGGCATCTCTGTAGAGAAAAAAGGTAGCAAGTGAAATGCCAAATCGTGCCTCACACACACCCACTCCAATTTTCACTGCGCTCTTCAAGGATATCTTTTTAGAAAAAAAAAAAAAGATTTTGTTCTTATTTACTTAAGTTTCCATAGAGTAGATAATGCTTGATTTTTAAAACCTTTCTATTTGATATATAAGTGCTAACAGGCAACTTTCTCACCTTGTCATTACCATTTAACGTTCTGAGAAAATCCAAAACATTAAGATTTCTTCCCTTGCAAGTTACAGTGCTTCTTGGGAAGCCACAGGAAAAGTTGTCAAATACAAGTATTTAAGAGCAAATACAGTGTAATACAAGTAAATACAGCAAGTCCATGGGCAAGGATGGAAATCACAGAACTGACTAAAAAGCGTTTGTGCTTAGTAACTTATTCCCTGAGTATGTCTAAAGAGTTTCAAATCCCTTGCTAGAAACTATTCTAAAGGAGACGTGAATTAGCCATCAGAAAGCCTCAGGCAGTTTAGTCTGCTTATTGAGGAACAGTTTTCAGGGAAGCTGAGTCTGGTTCTGTTCTTCCATCCATTGCTCAGGCCAAATCCGAGACCTGTGATTCAACTTGGGGAAACACACACTGAAAGGGGATTAGTTCCCTTTCAGCAAGGAAAGGTCTGCAGCAGGAGAGGGGCTGGGGCTTACGAGATGCACTAGAAGAATGAAGAGATCTGGGTCATTTGACCTACAGCAAACTCAATATGGCAAGAAAGGACACTGCCACGTTTTTCAACTATTTGATGGGTCTTGCTTCAAACAGTCTTGTATACTGTTTGGCTTGTCCTCAACGGTATAACTTAGATAAAATAGTGAAAAATTACAGAGAAATAGATTTCAACTTGGGAAAAAGGAAATTTCTAGCTGTCTGAAGACAGAACAGCGTGCCTGGAACTTGTGAGTGTTAGACATTCCAGAAGCAAAATCTGGCAGCCAAATAGTGGGAAACAGGAAGAGATGTAAAAGATCAAGGAGAGGGAGGTGAAAAGAACCTGTGAGTCCTTGTAACAAAGCTTGACTGTTAAGTGAGAATGTAGAGAAACCCACCCATGTATACACTCATGGAGATGAAGGGAAAACATATTCTATATTCTCCTCTTAGTGGGCTGGGGAGAAGAGAAGGTACTCTGTGTACTGAGGAAGTCTTTGCACGAGCAAAATTATAGTGTTTGAAGACATATATTTAGTGTTATATACAACTCTGAAACTGTTACAAATATCTGGTTGTTTGATAGGTTGGAAAACTACTGCTTGATTAAGAACTGCAGTACAGCCTTAGGAAATAGAAACCATAACTCCGGGGCTATCTCAGACCTGCTCTTTAGTATTTGAAGGTTTGGCACTGTAAATCTATACCACACAGCATACAGATTTATGGCCTAAAGATTTTGGATTTTGCTAAAAACATTTTTTTGGAAACGACTTGAAATATGCTATGTTTGAGATTTCAGCAAAATGAGCTACTGTAACCCAAGTTAAACAAGGTACTCAGTGTTCACACATAGCAAACACAACTTAGATTTCTGAAAGCTGAAGGGTGCTATCACCTTCCTACTACAGGAAAATACTCTTCAATTGTTCATAATTATTGTTATTAGCATAATTTTCTGGAGGATTATTAAGATGTGATTGCTGATCTTCTTAATAAATTGTCCAATTATGTTTCTATAATTTGGTTCTTCAAAAATTTCATCCTTAAATTGTTGATAGAAATGGTTTTTTTGTTTGTTTGTTTGTATTTTACTGAACTGGTATGTCATAATCATGCAGTATATATGCATGTATGTGTCACATTGCTGTACATTCTGATTAAATTCAAATAAACAATTCAATGGCATAGGTTAATTCAATGCAGTTTAGTTCAACTTTTTCTGAAAGGCAGTTTGCAATATAAAAGTTACTAGCATGGCTGACATTAACAGAGTTTTATTATGTTCCAGATACTGTAAAGCATTTCACAAACCTTATTTTGTTTGCTGCTCACAATTACCCTATGTGGCAGGGACTATTATTACTCGGTGGATTCAGAACTAGAACCAGAACCTGCTGTCTCTCAGCCTGATGACAGGGCCAGTGAGAGAATCAGTGCTTGAAGCCTTCAGCCTTCACACTTTATTCCTTGTCAATTTTGTCATTTCTGCCTCTTAGTGGGTGTACATCCTTTGAAGTCTCTTACAAGTGTGAGCTTTCTCTGGAACTCTCTCTCTCTCTTTCTCTCTTCTAGTGATGGATGTGATACTTACATACTTCAAGTCCCCATTGTACCCCAATGCATCACTTAGGCCCCAAAATGCATAATGTATATATGCCATCCTCTGCTATTGGCTTGCACTTTTCCTATCTTCGTATTTTTCTCCACTATTTAGAACACTGGTTAGTTGAATTTCAATGTCTAAATTTCCTGTGTTGCTATCAAATAGGCTCTGCAAGAGTAGGAATGAAATTAAACAAAACTGTTTTGAATGATACAGTATTAAACTTAGTGAATTGTACACAGTACACACTCAATGGATATTGAGTAAATAATTGAATGAATGAAAGGAAGGAAGAAATAAATAAATCATAAATTTCCTGGGATTCTTCAATTGTAAAAGAAAGGAGCTTGGATAGACTATCTGTAAGATTCCTTCCAGATCTAAGATGCTAAGTTTAACATCTTGTATATTCTAGTATTATCCTTTTTTATATTGATAAACAAAAATAAGTCAGCTCCTGTATACCAAATAAAACCTAAAAAACTATCGTTGTATCTTATGTTAGATTATATGACAAGTTACTATTTTTACTTTTATTTTATACTTGAAATCCTAAGTCAGCAACATAAAATGAAACATTTCAATTGCTTTAAAAAACTAATTTGAATATGCAGAAAATATAGTTATCAATAAACTTTGAAGTTGGCAATGTTTTAGGCTTGTATTGTATTATTCTCAAGGGGCAAAAGCTAGAAAGAATCTGAAATAACCACTTAAACAGCTATGTAGCTTTTTTTTCTTAAAAACACCAAGCAATCATTGTTGCTTACCCCTTAGGGCAATGTGAAACTTCCAGAGTAGTTTTAATAAAAAGAAGTTTGATTATGTAGCATATTAGGTTGCCTTAAAAGGGAGTAAATTCTGACATATACTAAAATATGGATGAATGTTGAAGAAAGCATTCTAAGGGGAAAGGCAGTCACAGAAGGACAAGCATGCAATTTTAGACAACAAGGTTCCTGAGTAATGAGATTCATAGAGAAAAAAGCACAGAGGTGGTTGCCAAGGGCCAGGAGGAGGGGACATGGCAACTGTCATTTAATGGGATAGGTTTTAGTTTGGGAAGATGAAAAAGTTCTGAAAGCAGATGGTGGTGGTTAATTATAAGGTAGATGTACTTAATATCATTAATATACTCAAAATGGTTATGATGCTAAGTTTTATGCTATTTGTATTTTACCACAATTTCAAAATTAATAATGACTTTGCACAGGTAAAAGAACAACCATAGTATCACAAAACAAGAACAAAGGAAATATATAATTCTTTTGCAGTGGTCCAAATACTCTAATTATTGTCCCAAGCTAATGAAATGACTAGGAGAAACTGCTGTGATTTCCATGCTATGTCATGAGGAAGAAGAAGGAAGTGAACAGCCATGTTTATTTAGGAAACAATCCACCTTTTGCTATCTTGCACTCACATGTGTGGGACAAGAGGGCTTGGTGTGGCCCTGACATTGGTAAACTTGAGCCTGGGTGAAGCAGGATTGAGAGACTGAGGCACACTAGAGACAGTATCCCCTGTAACACCGAGGTGGGATGCCAGGGACCCATTCTGGAATTCCTCTACTGAAAGAGGTTATATAGGTAAGATTCATTATTCTCTATAATACTGAGAAACTTGAGCTCCTCAGCATCACATTCATGGATATATCTAAAGTCTTGGATCACACAATCACAGGAACATGTAAATTTTATAAAATTATAAACAGTGTGAGGACATATTAAAGGAGAAAATATGAAAAAGAACAGAGCAAAAGGATCAAACATAGAGAAAATGTTGGCAGGAGGTGTTGGGACAATATGGGAGCATAACTTGCCAAATGCTTCAAAGCCCCAGTATATTTGCATAACATTAAAATTAGATTTTGACTAATTTTCCAACAAATTGGCTTCAGAAGTAATGAATATAAAGGGATAGTCATTTTTGCTATTGGAAGTCTTCAAAAATAAAAATAGATTAGGCAATTTCTGTGTATACTTTCAAGCCCACATTTATAGTCTCCAGCTCTTTTTAAGAATGGCCTTCACCCCGGGTCATTTCTGTCTATGCCAATTAAATCACATATTACATTGAAAACTTGACCAAAGCCAACACAGCACACAGATGTCTTACCTTGCAAGGCACCAATTTCCTCCTTTAATTGTTTCCCTGTCAGAATCAATCTCTCTCTGGGGTCTGCTTCTGAGGGCCAGCCAATCAGCTCCAGTGTGCCCACACAGCTCAGCTGATGCCAAATAGGGCCACTTCCCCAGTCCCTATTAAGGAAACAAAACACACAGTTATGCCACAAATGGCACCCCATTGTCACAGCATGTATCACGGTGACTTGAAAATCACAGACATGTCAGAAAGGGATGTGGGGCTGGAAACCATCTCCTGCTAGCCTACCATTTTCCTGAAGAAAAGATAGGAGGGGTGTGCGCAACTGGTGAGCTAATGACAGAGCCAGGGACCACTCAAGTCTTCTATGCCCCAGCCTGATTCTGTTTCCACAATGCCATGGCATCTGTTTTTAAATGATCCCTTCACCTAATCACATTGATTTGCAGAGTCATCTTAATTTTATACTAGATAAAATGTGGTTAACTGGTTAGATAATTCAAGAATTCAAGATATAGAAAAGAGAGAAGATTGAATTAGGGAAATAGGTTCTGTGGGCTCCATAATTCTGATATTCATCCCAAAACAAATTTGCAAATAATGGGATGAATCGTGACATCACTGAAGCAAAGGCTATCAACTGTGTATCAATGAAGAGATGCAGTGGACATTCTTTTGGCAACACAGCATCTTCTGAACTCTTATGCTTATCATCACTAGACGAGATCAAGATGAGAAACCTTGTTCTACTGAACCATTCCAACAGAGAAGGCCAGATCTAACTGTTTCTATAATCCAGGCTTAGCCCAGGCTTCAGTCTAAGATTTGCAATGAGAAAAACCCAAAGCAGTGCCTGTAACATGAGCAGCCATTGGTGCGAGAATGGTTTTTAGTCTTCTTGGCAGTAGTATCACTCCAGCTAGGAACTATAAAAATCCATTCCCAGTGCCTGGCTGCTTTCCAGCTCAGTGATCAGATGCCAGTGTCCGTAACCCCAGACAGTTCCTGGAGTGTGATTGGCCTCGACAACACCGTTTAGGGTTAGGACTAGGGATCTTCTCTGAGTCTTGCATGTCATAAGACAGTATTGACACCGTGTAGCATCAACCACTTTTTGTAGAGAAGAAAAATACAGATAAAGTATAATTTTTCTTTTAAAAAATCTATCAATTTAGTCTGGCTAATCAGCTTATTATTATTGAAAAACTTTGATCACAAATTCACAGTATAAAATTTCATTTGAATTTAAAATAGCTGGAGAGAACAGTCAGTTAGGACCAAGTAGAACAACTGCTTTGAAATCCCAGTGAATAACTCTGACTTCAGTTATTAGCATGACTTTAATTATTCATCTGTGAAGAAAGATGATTAGACAAAAAATAAAGTTTGGTTTAGGTAAAATGATCTTGCCTAATGATGTTTGGTAAACTATTCCAATGGATTCCCTAGTGATTTTATTGTGGAATTTGTTATGGGAAGCAGGAGGAAAAGATATATTCCAATGCATTAATGCATAAAGAAAAGAATTTAAAGAAAATAGGTAATTTCATACACAATTGGTTCAGCATTAGATATAAAACTCTAGAGAAGAGATCTAAACACATTTGTTACTATTAGAGTAACTATTAGAGTTCAGCAGGTGTCAAGAATATATAAGACATTGTGTTAAAAGAGAAATTAACATAGTAGTCATAGATAAGGCACTAGTCAATGATGATTGTATCAAAATCCTCCAAGTACTGTACTTGGAGCAAGTACTGTACCTTGAAGTAGCTTGCACAAAGACAAGCTGTCACAGGTGCTGACCTCAGTGAGTTGGAAACACACATCAGAGGAAAGGAAATGTCAGAGGTGCTATCTTTTCATTTAATAATGGACACAATGTCAGCAACTAATTTTGAATGTAAAGGGAATATTCTGGCAATGAGAGAACTGAAGGCATTTACATCTTCTCAAATTATTATAAGAAGGAAGGAAAAGGAAAAAGGGAAAATGGAAGAATGCCAGAAAAATACAAATATTTGACAGATGATTTTTCTTTAAACAGTTACTTTCTGGTTTTTGACATATAGAAATTACTTTCTTATTGTCTCTATTTATTTCTCTTTGCTAAACTCTAAACTGTTGTGTGCTGCTATAAAATGCTTGCCCAAGGGTGTCTTGTGACACCTATTTGGTGGTATTTATACCTCTCTCTTAGGCATATGTGTTTACTGTATGTGCTTTTTAACAAGGGTCATGTGGTTTTCTGAAAAAATGCTATTGTGTGGAGGTTCTTATCTGGAAGATGTTTTCCCTGGAAATTAATAGCACCATGTGGATATTTACACTGCAATTGATGCCTACACTACAAATACTGCTTATTAGTAAGGGAAATATTTACCATGTCAGTGATGAGTATGTATTACTGCACCATTGGAAAAGCTGTTGTCATCAGTAGCAGCCACAAATAATAGAAGGTTGAAAAGGTTAGGCTTCATAACTGACTGTATGCAGAGAGTGAGTATGCTTTGTTCCCTTTAAAAGTCTAACTTTGATTTAATTCTGCACAATCTGCACATTGTTTTTCATAAATAAAGCAAGGCCAAAGATGGTTATGTTTCAACTCAAGAAAGTCCAAAAAGCTAAAGAGTATATCAATCTCATAAATTCCATAACAAGGTTAACATTCTGTTTAAGCAAGGTGACTATGAGTATGACTTTTGTATATATAAATACACTTTGGGTCTTTACTAAATATTTTCTTATTACCATTCGCTCTTCATTGAAAATAGAACAAAGGTTCTGACAGCACTTCTACTTGTGTGACAGCCAAAGGAACTTTTCCACATCCTAAGTCATCGATGTTTTTAAGTTTTATATTCTAAATAAATCATTCTAGCCATTGAACAAAGTATAAATAATAGTGTACCATATAACAAGGAAAAATAAATATTTCAACAGCCTGTATAAAAGAGAAGAAGGGCATGACATAGTGATGTATCTAAAAGTAAGAAAATAAAGGGAAATTTTAAAATATAGAAGTTAAATTAACTATACTTGTTATGATTTAGATCTGGGATGTCCCGCAAAGGCCTCATGTATTTGGAAGGGGAGTAGAGCAAGAAGGTGCTATTCTCTTAAACTCTCAATTATTAGAATGCAGAGCCTGGTTAGTGTCAAGTCACTGGGGTCGAGATGTGTAAAAGTATACCTTACACTTTGACTCTTCCCTTCCATCTCTGTTTCTTGTCTACTATGACGTGAGCAGCTATCTTCTGCCCAGACCCCTTTGAAATGCTGTTTCTACCTTGGAACCAGCGAATCATGAATTTTTTTCATTAATCAAAATAAATGTCTCCTCCTTTAAATTGTGAAATTTGGGTGTTGGTCCTAGTGATGACAAAAATGATTTTTGTACCAGAAAAGTAAGATTGTTGCTGAGCTTTTATCTGCCTGATCATGTGATTCAGAAGCCTTTAGACGTGGTTAGCAGAGAACTTGCAAAGAGCTAGAGATGCTGAAAAGAGACACTCTACAATGCTGCAAGCTGAGCTTGAAGGGAGATTCTGGTCAGAGCTCAGAAGACCAGAATGCTGGTAGAACTGCAGACAGTAAAGACTTGGCTCAGGAAGTTTCAGTTGGGAACAAATACTACATTGGCAGTTGGACTTGAAACCATGTGTGTTGTGCTCTGGAAGGAAATTTGTCTACATTTTGCCCATGTCCTGAAACTTTGCAAGAGACTGAGATTAAGCGTAGTGGACTAATTAGTGAAGAAAGCGACAAGGCAAGTTGTGGCATGGATACTGCTTGAAGCTTTTGATTAGGTCTATCATGAAAATCAATACCAAAGAACAAAAGTGAATAAACTGATTTTTTTCCTGGTGCCTAGAAAGGAAGGGACCGCAAGTTGAGGCCTGTAAGTGAGAGGAGAGCACAGCTGGGTTACTAAAAAGGTTGGCATTAAAAATAAGCCAAGTATTTTGCATTAGAAAAATAGTAAAGATGGCTTGATGATATCTCAGCAAGACCACTCCCCTTCACAGTTCAAGGGTGGAAAGGGGTAAACTGCTTGAAAAACTTTTCTTTAAGATGAGAGCCCTGGTGCACCCTTCCCAAGAAGGTCAGCCATCCAGCCACTCAGGGGACACTGCAGCCATGATACGAGGAGTCTTGGTTATTGCTTGAGCTAGTGGCAGACACTGGGGTCACCCTTGTGGTGCTAGTTTCACAGGCATATAGACTGAAAGACTTTTCTGTTAAGGTGACAACCGTCAGTCCCTCAAATTCAGAAAGGCCATTCTGTGTGCCTCTGAGAGGACAGAGAGAAACCGTGAGATTAAAGTGAAAAGTAGAGTGGAACCATTAGGGAGTTGGAGAAACCATGAATGTGGAATGTCTGCTGAGAAATGCTATAGGAAATAAGCAGAACTAGCCCAAGACAGATGTCATGAGGACTACAACAGGCAATGTCATGGAAGCAACCAAGCCCTCTGGAGTTCATATCTTGCCAAAATTTGCTCTAGGTGCTGGACCTGAAGCTACAGGAATTAATGTTTTCCTTGCTGGAGTTTAGTCTTGCTTTGGCTCAAATTTTTCCTATCCCCACAGTCCTCTCTTTTAGAATGGAAAGGTTTATCCTGTGCCATTGCATATTCAAAATGTTCAACTTTCTTTTTTATTATGATAAGAGTTTATGGCTCAGAGTTTTCCAGAGTCTCAGAGGAGACTTTAAACTTGAACTCTTCAGCAATACTGGAACTATTAGGGCTTTGGAACTCAGAGAGTGTCTAAATGCACTTTGCATAAAGAAATGGACATGAGTCTTTTGAAGGCCAGGGGTGGAATGCTATGGTTTCGATCTGGGGTGTCCTCCTAAAGCCTCTTGTATTCAGAGGTAAGGTTTTTGGAAGATGACTGACCATGGAAGTGCTTTGCTCATTAACTCTTAGACTAACTCATGACTACATGGTTTGACTGCTAGTCTTAATTGCTTTGTCTTTACACCTGAAAAAAGAGCCAAAATGTTGTAGCCATAAAATTAAGGACTGACATAAAAAGATTTTTAGTTTAGTACATGGTCTAACAAGTCTGTAGAAAATGTAGATAAAATTTATTTAGATGCTATGACTTCCACTGTAGGGGCAGAAGCACCGTAAGATTCAATGAAGGTACACTAATCTAAAAATTAATTATGTTAGATTTATGTTAGCATAAATCTAAAAATTATTATGTTAGTGTAACCACACAATTTTATGCCTGATGTATTTGATGGTACTATCTTGATCCACTCTTGCTTGCTTAAGAGAAGTTTAATGGAGGTACACAAAAATGTATCATGTTTTGGTCCAAAAAGGAATTCCTTTTTTGATCATACTTCAAGCAAGAAGATGCTCTTATAGCTAAGAGGAGCCTAAAATCTCTCTCATTAAAACACTGCACAGAGATGTTGCAGTACAGCTTACTTTGGAATAAAGGTGGCAGAAAGCATAGCAAGCTCGGAAATAGAGTGCTCACATTAGAAAGAGATGATACCGCATTGCACAAGTAGTTTCCACAGATGAGAAGCAGCCGAACCAATCCAGAGAAGATCATTTGGGACATACTGTAGGTGGTCCAAGTTGAACAGGGCAGAAAATATTCCATAATTAGATGAAGAAGGGGCTGGGGATTTAGTTCAGCGGCATAAGCGCCTGCGTTGCAAGTGCACAGTTGTGAATTCAATCCCCGGTACCAAAAACAAAAAACAAACAAAAAAATTAGATGAAGAAGTGTTACCATGCTTCTCTGGTGAGAAGGCATTGGCTGTTGTTCTCAGGGACTGTTTTATCTTCTTTTCATTCATTATATTTAAATGTCACAGTTATGTGGAAATTCAGTCATTCTTGATAATTCTTTTACAATTTTGCAAAGCACTGATTTTAAAACCCACTATCCAACCGAATTACACCCTCAGAAACTACTGTTAGGATTGTCTAGTTGAGTAAGAGGTTTGATATTTACAGTCGGGAAAATGAGGTAAAAATCCTTTCATAACAAATTCTGTCTCAATAAATAGGTTTGTGATTGTGTGAGCTAAGTGTTAGTCTAATACGTATTGTATTTTGAATGTTAAACACATTTTTTACAACCTCATGAATTCAGTCATTTATAGTATGAGTATTTTTTAAATGGTTACTCTGCTGGATACTGTAAAGTCTGGTTAAAAAAGGGTAAAATTGGAAATATAAAAATTAATCAGGCTGCTGCCATAATCTAGAGGAAAACTGATGAAAGCTAATGGAGACAATGGCATTAGAGTGTAAAAGACAGAATTAAGAGAAATTTAGAAGCAGACAACAATTCATAAATTTTTAAAAATGTATAATACTTAGGAAAAATAAATGGCTACACATGATGACAAAAGATTAAGTTAGATGGACAGATTTTATCTTGTAGAAAGCAATCAACCTACTCATTACATAGTGAGTCCCCAGGAGCTAACCGCACAGATTCTGAGAGTGATGAGAATTTCTTTAACCAAGTCCAAGGCTCACCTTTCTTGGGAGCCAGCTCTGTGCATCTCCGTCTCACCTGGAGATGAGACTGTTCCAGTGATGAAAGGATTAAGGCTGCTGGGCTATAAGAATGATGATTTGCAAAGTGAGAGAAACATTATTTCTCAATAATTTTGAAATGATTCATGAAAAGAACAGGAGCAAATGAAGAGGTATCATATGTAGAGAGATAATAAAAGAGAAATCATAAAATACAGTAAAGGCAGTGATAAATGTGAATTCCAAGGCCCATATTTTTCTGTTTGTAAAACATGAGACTGATGAATCTGAGTCTCAACACAGAAAATGTTTGAAAATTTGCTGCAGTGCTGTATGTGTGAACTGAGGTAGGATAGAAGAAATAAAGATAGGTAGAAAGGGGATAAGGAAGTTGTAATTTTAAAATTTCACTTTTAAGGAAACTGGATCTCAAACTACAATCAGTTATCAGATGTTACAATTCTTTTTTTCCCCACCCATAGGGCTTTTTTTCTCCCAAGATCCTTACTCCTAAATTTCTAACAACAAGCCTGGACATTCAGCTGGTGCTTTTCTTCTGATACTACAAATTTTAAAATTGCATAGATTTCCTTCCTAAGAAAACAGCACTATCGAGAGCCATATCTCTGAACTGTAAATACATGTAAATGGGTTGCATTTTAACTTAGCCCATTAATGGGCAACCTGGAGGATGCTAGGAATGCAATATCCTAGATAACGCATCCTGAGGACACCCCCAAGATCACATAAATGCTCCCAGCACCTAACATAATGTAACTCACTCTCATGCTCCTGTACTATTTTCTGAGTGTGTATTTGTTTGATTCTGCTTGATAAATCTACCAATCTCCCACACTAAAGAACCCTGTATTTCATTCTCGTGATGAGTCAAGAACCTATTCAGTGTGTGTGTGTGTGTGTGTGTGTGTGTGTGTGTGTGATGAGAGAGAAAAATCAAAACATTTTAGACCAAGAATCTAATTCAATTCAATTAGTGTCAATCATCTTACAATTTCCTCTTTCCTTTATGCTGAGTGTCATTACACAACCATATATAAATCAAAAGATCACAGTGTGCCTCATAAATGTGTGCAAGTGTGTCAATAAAAACACTTTTTAAAAAAAGAATCTAAATTAGTAGATATAAATAAGAAATAAATTTGGTTTAGAGACAAAGGATAGTCCAAAAATCTATGCAATTACCAAATTGTATAAGACACCTTTTGTGGATAGCTATCTTTTCCTAGGTAAAGTCTAAACTCATTTTTCACAAATCCTCCATTTGTAATCTTAGTTACATTAAACAAGATAGACAAATTAGGTTACAGTTATTTATTTTCCTAAAGAATTTCCCAAGTCCAATATTATGATGTAATGTATAGCATTTAATTCATATTTCCCTTTTTAGAGTATATATATTACATAAAGTATATTACCAAAACTTGATCTTCCCCTTTTCCTACCAAAAACAACAAAAAGAAAAATTTAGAATAAAATAAACTCATGACAAAAATGGTGTAAAAATTCCATGGGGCTGTTTGGAAATTACTACATGTTAATACTAACCCCCCCCATTCATATCTATAGGGCTTTAACTGAGTTTAAAATAATGGATTATAGCAGTGTTGATTAGGACAAGGAGATAAATAAAATTTTTGCTAAATCATTTTTGTGAAGAAAATATTGAAGTAATTTTTAAGGCTTCAAGCAACGAATAACAAATCCCTTAACATGGAAAGGTGCACAAGTATTCAATGACAATTCTTACAATAGTAAGCATTGAAAGAAACTAATATTAAAATTAAAGTTTAATTGACCTGAAAGATTATATAAATAAATTCCTGGAAAGCTGAGTTTTATAGTTTAAAAGAATTTTATGTTTTCTGCTTATTTTAGCTTTTGTTTTCCATGATGAGCATCCAGGGCCTTATGCATAGTGGACAAACACTCTACTAAGATTCCCAGCCCTTAAATTAACTTTTAATCCTCAATTTTACCAAATGTGAAAGAGCAGCCTCTCACAAAAAAACAAAAGTATCATAAGAACAATATATTGTGAAAGAAAATGACTTCTATATAGATTATCTATAAATTAGTTATTGTATAAGTAATTTGCTCTCTTCTTTGTAAATTACATTTGGAAATAGTGTTTAAAAATGTATTAGAGTACTTTATTCCTCAAATTTGAGGTTAATATGTTACTGAAGATAACACTGCTGGATAATACTTTGAAACTTCACTTTTCAACACTCAGTGTTTGAGTCTTACATTGAATGATCGAAAACAAAAAGACAATTACTTACATATTTTCTAGTATGTTAGGATGAAATGTATTAATTATAATATTAGAGATTATAGGATGTAAAATAGTGCTTTTTTTTTTTGAGATAGGGTCTTGCTTTTTAGTGCAGGCTAGACTTGAATTCACTATGTAGCCCAGTATCTCCAAAGTAAATGACTTGTGAATAAAGAAATAATTTTATTTAGTGACATTTTAACACCAGGGCATTTTCAAAACTTAAAAACTTTTATGGTAAGATGGTTATAGGACATGAATCTTTTGAGTAGTTGTCTTCTTGGGAAGAACAGCTTCAGTGACTGGTCCTGAGAGACACTGTGCTTATGTGGGAAATGACTTCATGTGTGAGGAACAAGATAGAGACAGGAACCGCATTTCTATTAACACACACACACACGCACGCACGCACACGCACGCATGCACACACACGCACGCACACACACACACAGCATCATACCTTTTCAATACCAATTACTTTCTGTATTTTACTAAAGCTGCTATATCATCTGCTGTACTGTTGATTTTGTATATATTTCCATTAAGTTTGGTTGAGAGCAAATGGTTTAGCTTTTCTGGGGTTTATGTAGTATTCCCAACTGTGATGTAAATTCTATAGCAAAGTAATGAAAAGCTCTTATTCTGAAGTCATAATTGCTCAATTGAAACCGGTTTTTGCCATTTGCAAGTTGCATGCTTCTATTAGTGAACTGAGTGTAGTAATAGCATTGATTCCAACAGGCATTGGATTACTAAATCCACAGAAAGTTCTCATTGGGGTGAGAACCTATACCCCAATACACCTGCAACAAATATGAGTCACTGTACTGCTACTAAGGAACTAAAAGAAATGTAACTAAAATAACAAAAAGGAGTGTAACATAGCTTTATTTGTACTATATTTTGGGGGAGTGCCATAGGAACTGATTTGTATTTTTGAATCTTAAATTTGAAATCCTTAATCTTGAGACAAAACAATGGACTCTTTAAACATACTATGCAGTTCAGAGATGGCAAGGGTAGACTATTCAGTATCATGCCAGACTATTAATTCAGTGAGTGCTAGGAGGTATTATTTCTGTCACCATCATGAATTCCTACATTCTTTTCCTGTTCACTTAGGTTTAACACATGGATGTTTGAGGTCAACAGGCAGAAGTTATTTATGGTTATTTGGGGGCAATATGGTGGAAAAGGCTGTTTGTGGTCAGTAACCACTCTTTGAAATTCTTTTTCTCATTAAAAGGAGCCAACTCTTAAATATCTACTGGTCTGCCCTCTTCCTCTGCCAGATGTTTTTGGAAAAGCATTTGTAAGGTAATTCAAATAATCATGTTCTACATATTCTTTCAGGTCAAGTTTTTACATTTTTACTTATAATTCATTAAGCCAAGAATAAATGGAATGTTCTGCATTAGCAGTGGTAAAGACCTTGTAAAAATGTTCTCACAGCCTCTCAAATTGCACTATAACCTTGAAGCTTGGCTCTGGTTGTAAAGGAATCATGTCCAAGGAAGTTGCTCAGTGGATGGTATCAAAATTATTAAAATCAGTTGGGTTGCAGAGCTGCTGGATAATGGCAGTGCTGCACTGTTGAGATCATGCTTGACTTAGAAAACTGTTGTCTGGCCCTGTGATTGTTGTCTTATTCACCATCCAGGAATAATTTTAGAGCAATAAGAAATTTATTTTTAATAAGAAGTTTATTTTTCTAGAATTTTTCCCCCTTGTCAAGAGGATGTTATATCTTTAAAAAATTTAGAAACCACTATACATTTATTCAAAACTACTGAGAGGTGGAAATTTTATTTACCTGGCAATGTGAATTCTTATCAGACCTCAATTTTCTAAATTTATTTTTTGAGCTTATGTAATTTTCTGAATTATGAACAGGATTTTTGAGGGAAACAGACCCACATGAATACCTACAGCTCTCCCGATAGGAAGGCAGTAGCATCTCAGTCTGTATGGGAAGAAATGTCACTGGATTGGACATCACTTAGAAATGGGCAAAAGGTTATGAAGAATGTTTAAGTTTACTTAGGTAAGTGTGCCCCACCTTGCTCCAGTAGGGTGAGACAGTCTTAAATGTTGATCAAAGAGAGAGACTGTGGCCTCTTCAACAGTGGCCTCTTCCGACTCAGGACTGCGGAGAGTCATCTGTTTCCATGAGAGTAGTACAATGCCTCCTGTCATGTGATACTTTACTGTATGTGCCACTATCAAGGCAGTCAGGAATAAAGAAGAACGTTTTTCAGACTTGGTGGTTCCCTGAAATTATTGATTGAATAACAGTGCCTGCAGCACAAAGTCAGAAGGAAGTTACAAACACTGAAAGTTATGTGAAGCAAGCTCAAAGCTGACTTAGACACTGTGGAGTACACTCGGTGCTTCAAGGGTAGGAGATGGCACAAAGATAAGTAGCTTCCCAGAGCATTATGGAAAAGCTCAGGACTTCAGCCACCCAACCAAATAAAAAGTACAACTGCCTCAGAAAGAAAAAGAAGCTGTTCCAGTCTGCTTGACGATTCAAAGTAGATTATGTTATCCCAGGGAACCAGCTGTCCCTAAGCAATAGACTTTAGACCCCTAAAAACTATGGAACAGAATCAAGCATCCATTAAATAATATTTAATATGAGCTTGTTTTTAGATGATTATACAGATTCTATCTATATATTTATCTAACTATGTGTCTATCTATCTAATCTTAGATATTGTCTTAGTTACTTTCCTTGGCAATGTGATAAAATACCTGACACCTGCAACTTAAAGAATAAGAGGTTTATTTTGGTTTACATTTTTAGTCCATAGTTGACTGGTTCCAAGGAAGGAAGGTATGGTGGAAAGGACTGGGCGGAAGAAACCTGCTCACATCATGGCTTCCAGGAAGCAGGAGAACAGAGGAGCTGGGGAGAGAGACCTACCTTTGCAGGCCACATGCTCAGTGACCTGCCTTTTTGTATCAATTCTCACTTCCTAACAGCAAGTCAGCCATATATCATGCATAGCCCAATCTTTTTGCAAAAGCCCAACCACTGAGCACATGAAGTTTTTGGGAGAAATCTCTGTGTAAACTATAACATGCATAAAATCTGTAGGCATACATATGCATTTATATATGTATATATATCTATACTGCATACATGTACAGATATCTATATCTCCACATTTACCATATATATTACATATAACAGTATTGTGCATATACAACAATGTTTTAATATATATAGAAGCTCCTTAAATATAGGATTTATAGTGGTGATTTCTCAACCAAGAGATGTTAAAAGTTAAATTGTTTGGCTCTGAAAAATGACTTTCATGGAAAAATATTGGAATCTTCAGCAAAATATTAGTCCACTCCTAAAACCTAAAAATACAATTTGGAATCATGACATACCTGTTAGAAGTGTTAATGTTTGAGTTGGGATTGAGTTTTATTTGTTCTTTCTGTCTTTTTGCATGTGTGTACATATATTAAAAATGACCCTATGTACATTTCCAAGGCGAAGACCACCACAGAAAAACAAATAATCAGGGCCTTCAAACAAAAATTAACTGTTCCTTGCTGTTTTAAGAATCCACACAACCTCTTCTGGGTCAACAAAAAGAACAGAATCCTCTACCTAGTTCCCATATTATGTTTGAGTCCCAGGTGGCAGTCCGAAGAATTGGAGGAGGTGCTAATTTGGGGCAAATCACCCTGTGTGCACTCTATACTAACTCCGGCTAAAGTCAGATAAAAGCAGAGAAAAATAAGTATCAAAGTCTTCTAGAAGAAAACTGGGATAAACGATTTGAAATGCTCAAACATAGCCTGTTCTGACACTCTAGTCTACATTGGTGAGTGCCTGACTTGTGGACGATTAGAGTTGCCTTCATGCAAGTGCAATGGAGGTGAAACGCACTCCTGGAAGGTATGAAAATTCCACTTCAGCTGTGGAAAATGTTCACATACACAGCACATAAACTACACCAGCTATATACAGGTTAGAAACTACGGGTGTTTATTTTTATCAGCTATGGCTTGTTATATACACCTCTAGATTTGAGGTCACTCTGCTAAAAGAAGAAATAAATTTTTTTCCTCTTTTTGAGACAGGGTCTCTCTATGCAGTTCAGGCTGGCCTCAAGCTCACTTTGTAGCCCAGGCTGGTCTCGAACGCTCAACGATCCTCCTGCCTCAGCCTCCCAAGTGCTGGAATTACAGGCATGAACCACCACGCCCGGCTTAAAAAGAAATAATTTATCAAAATTTATTTGTAAAAAAACCTTTGTGGACATTAGAAAGTTAATTAAAGTTATTTGATTCCAAATCAAAAAATTTTAAATCATTTAAAATGATCCTGAAAAGAAAAAACCATCATCAAATAAATAATGGAAATTTCCCACTGTTCATGGATTATAACTTGGATTATATAGATGACTTTGATACATATGTAATATATATCATTATATCTCTATTAGTGTGTAGCAATACTAATATATACCCATCATTTTATTTAGTACACTTTAATATAAAATTCCACATAAGAACTTATTTGAGAACTATGAGGTAGTTATGGTTCTCTCAAGGAGTTGTTATTTATAGTTTTTATAATGTAATTGCCTTGTTTTCATTTTAACTTTGGCAATTAAAGAACAGATTTTGTGGCTTGTATATTTATGCCAGGTTCTTTTTCTGCAGATTTGGGGGATGATATCTATTTTTAATTTGTTTCTTTTTTCACTTTGCTTTTGTGTGTGTGTAGGTGAGTGTGTGTGACCTGAAGCCTTGCTCTGGAGCTTGGCTGATTCTCTGAAGACTATGCAAGGCCACCGTTATTTTGTTCTCTCATACTTGATTTTTATTTAAAATCATATTATCCTTTCATAGTATATGATTCTAGTCTTTGAGACTTCATTGAATTTCTAAGCTCTCTCTGTTCTTTAGCAGAGATATAGATGAAGACAGATGTACAGACACACATAAAGATCCAGATCTAAGCTGAGCTCTACAGTTAAGTTTGCTCTCTTGTTCTCTTTTCCTCCCCAACTCAGTGTGAGTCTATTGAAGTTGCATAACTCAATTTCACTCCAGTCTGTCCATATACAGGTATCTTGTTTTCAAAGATTCATTAGATATTTGTTTCCTCTTGGTAAATATAAACATATAACCAATTATTTGCATCTAAGGGGATTAAACAATCTTAGAACTCTGTTCTTAACATAGATAACAATAAAGTATAATTAAAATCTACCTGAGAGATCATGAGGCAAAGAAAAATTTAGCTCCTCATACATTCATTCCTATGCTCATTTTCCTGAAACAAATATGTACTCAACATATTGCTTTTTTTCTTTTCTGCTTGAGGAGCTATTTCTCGCTAATTCTGTTTTCAAGGGCAAAGTTCCTAAGTGACATGGAGCCTATCTAATTTAATAAAAAGATAATCCATTTTTACTTCATCTGTGTATATACTGCAATTCTAAGTGAACTATAAGTGAACCTGTGATATGAATGGATATAAAGAAAATCATGCTTGTAAAACTACCACTAGAGGTTATTGATAGTTACCCAAAGACATAAAATTGATTTGAAAACTTGCAATTTATTTGAAACAAATTTATTCTCAGTGAAACACCATGTTCCTTCTGATTGACAAGTAGAATAATCTGTATATTTTAGAAAACATTTATTTTAAAATGATTCTGTACTTAGTAAACCTACTAAAACACTTAAAGTAGGGTGGCAATGATTCTCAAGCTGTGCTGTTATGCTTAGGAGAAAAGTTTATAGACTTCTAAAAGACAATAAGTTATTGATCAAATGAGTTTTGCTAAATATTCCTAAACACTAACTGAAAAGTCTCATAGTATAATGCATAGAGTCTTGAATAGTAAAATATGGGAACTCCATTGGGTACAGTAATGAGCTTACAGTTTTATCAAGGTATATGCAAAGTTAAAAAATCTGAGGCAGGAAGATTGAAAGTCAAAAAAAGGTACACATTCATAGAAAATAGGTGGAGTAGGCAAAAAAAAATACTGAATCTTAGAAGTTAGTTTCCATAGATGCTAAGAAATATGTATGTTAATATATAATATATACATTTAAGTTGATGAATTTAAAAATAAATTTAAATTGGTAAATTGAAAATCTTTTGAACAATGTTCTATCATCTGCCTATAGCCAAAACCCTGCAGAACCAAGAAGATGTAGGTTGATAGGTCCTACCAATGGATTCCATAAAGCTTGTGAAAATTTAATAAGGAGTTGTAAGCTAGAGAAACATGCAAAGAAATGTTAGCTTTCAGTACCCTTCCTGTTTAAGAAAGATCTATTTCCCTACTTCTAGTATCTATGTATTATTTTGCTTCTCAGTGTGTATTAATAAAATAGAAATGTTAATTCTCAACAGCGTTTTGTATGGTTGGCTTTCTAGTGCATTTTTGTCTGAACTGGTCAACATGTGCTGCTTCTACATCATGCCTGAGGAACACTGTTTAAGCCATAATGGCAGGAGATTTTAAGACACGTGTAGTATATGATTCAGTTTGAATCCCAGGCCAACCAGTTTGGGTCCACAATGGTACTCATCACCACCTCTGACCTCTGCAGTGTGAATGACACTACAAAAGAACACAGTGAGATACCCTAACTAATGTAATTATACAGCACTGTGGTAAGGACTAATGGTAAGGGCCTGGCCATCCCCTTCCTGATTTTCAATGTGTTTCCTATCTTTTATGGAAATGATATACCAATTATGTGTTAAAGAAGTTTAATCAATTCTTAATAAAATCTTTTTAAAATTTCTTATTCCATCTTATACTCCCTAGTCCCATTATCACTCCGAACTGTGTAGCCTTTTTCCCAATCATCTACTGTCTCTACTCTGATGACTCCCTCTTTACCCTTGATATTCTAGAATGAGATGGAGTTTAAAAATCACCATCATTTTCATAAAACTTTTATTCTGTATCCTGTCTTGTGTGTATATTTATATTTGAAGATACAGATATAGGTTTCACAGGTAACATCATATCATAGATGAAAAATAAAATATTCATTAATAATTTTTTGTTCTTTAGTCACTCAGAATTTAATACTATCCAAATTTCCTTCAGGGACTTTTTTCGGATGAATGATGTGATAGTTGACTGTTATATAGCAACTTGACTTGAGTAAGAAACACGTATCAGATTAGTAAATTTCGGATGTGTTTGTGGATGATTGACATGCAGGCCAGCCACTGAGGGGAGAAGACCTACCCTAGTGTGGGTGGCACAAACTCATAGACTGGTAGATTTGGCAGAATAAAAAGGGAAAGGAAGAAGGAGCTCCATTGTCGTCATTGCCTTTAGACATTGGTCTCCAGTTCCTTCAGGTTTCCAGGACAAATGCACCAGGCTTTCACTGCAACCTCTGGCTTTTTTAAATGACTCAAACTGATGACTTTGTAGTGAGCTTCCAACCCTTCAACCTTCCACTGCTGCTGGACCTTGTGGCCCTCCAGCATGCAGATGCCATTTTGGATTCTTTTATTTCTGAAGAGGCAGATGCCCACTGTGGGCCTGACTCTGATTCTGCAAGCTTAACTAATAAATTCCATCTATAGTCACACATACACTTTATATTGAATCTATTCTTCTAGAGAACCCTAAGAAATACACATGGTTTCACCTAGGAAGACTCATTTCTAATACCCAATGTAACATTTGAGCTTTTAAAAACTTTACTATGGAAAATACTAAAACTATCATACATTAAATTATTTAATATTCAGAAGAACCACATAAAGCAGGTATCAATATCTTCCACTTAACCTCCTAGAAAATTACTCCAAATAATTGAATCAAGTAACATGCTTATGTTTCTAAGCAGATAATGGCATCAAACTCAACTTTTATGATCTCTCTGATAAGCTGTATTATAAGAAAGATAACACATTGCACATTACCTTTTGTGTCTTATAAACATCTCATCTCTAATAAAAAATCAACAAAAAATGCTGCATAGGTTATGATAATTTTCTTTTTCAATCTAGGAAGTTTCCATCTTGGTCGATGCACTTTGCTATATTTTAAGGGTTTCTAGGATAAACTTTTATAAAAAGATTTTAGCTTCTCTTAAATGGAGTATATCTCACAATCAAGGCAACTGACACTGGAGGCCAGGTAGCAGTGGTAACAGAGTTGTCACTGCTTGAATATTCATAAATATGTTTACAGTCTCAGTGACAGCACTGGATAACCCTCACCCATTGGTACTGGATTCATGACTAGCAAGGACCACTTGAGGAAAGAAATAAGAGTGCTGAATGTGTTCCAAAAACCTTTCAGTAACACCTCCTGGTAAGGCCAGTAAACCAGCAGCATCAAAACCTGTAGAACAGGTATGACCATCTTCCAAAAGAATCCCAGAAACAGATGCATAGTATCAACTGCAGTAGGAGCATCCCTGGAGCCCTTCAGGACACTGGAACATCTATGAGAACAATGTACTGCAACAAACTGCAGTGATGCAGAGCTGAAAAGTGATTTAGGAGAGCTGGGCTTTGAAGAAAAGGTGTTTTAGGAATCCTTAACCAATATCTCATTTATTTTTCCTTTTCACATATGCACAAATTTTAAGATAAAATTGATGCTGAAATAACCCCCAAAGAGCTCTTTTTGTGTTATTTTTAATTAGTAACACTTTTAAAAAAATTTCTTCGTGATGTATAAATAAAATCTTTAGATGACAAGATGTAATTTATTTAAAGTGTCTCTTATTGTTGGACATTCTTATCATACTCAGGTAATGCTTTAATCAACTTCACATAGTTTCTCTGATTTTTACTATAGTGAAAAATACATAGTACATTACAGGATCAGAAGTAATATCTTTATAGTTTGTTAGTGAAATCTAAGTTACATTGTTGTTAGCATAACATTCTAGTTTTACAACTAAATCAATGTGTTAGCAACATTAAAATTTTTTTTTAGTTTAGAAGTTTAAAATATGCCATTATATAAATTGATTCTACCCTGATGCATAAACTGAATGTTTGTGTTCAGCCAAAGTTCATGTTGAAACTTTCATTCTTAATATGATGGTATGTGGAGGTAGGTGCTTTGGGCGATAGTGTAATTAGGTAAAGATAGGGCAGCCCTTACAGTAACATGCAAAAGAAAGCTTGCCTCCACCCAATGCAATGGAGGATACAGCGCGAAGATGGATATCTGCTAACTAGGAAGAGGCTCTGGCCAGGAACTGAATGGACTGCCACCCCAGCTTTGGACCTCCCAGCCTCAAGAAGTTAGAAAAAAACATATTTTGCCTAAACTACCTACCTAAGGTAACTTGTCACAGCAGCCCAGGCAGCTAAGACTGCAATGCTTTATATTTCTTCTCATAAATATTTACCAATCACTTTTACTCTTGCTTAAACATTTTTCTTTCTCTTTATTATCTGTAGGATATGAAAATTTATATTGATAATTTATGTTTTTACATATTGTGGATAAAAACTTTTAATCATGTTTCTATAAATATTTTCTTGGCTGTTTTATTTTCTATGTTGTTTACATTCCCATGGCAAATAAATAAATATTTTTGCAATTTCTTCTAGTTTTCAAAGTTTGATCAGTTAAATTTTGTTCTTAATGCTTATCAATTTGAACCTTATAGTGATATATAATATAAATTATGAATCTAAAATTATTAGTTTTTAAATACCGAATCCTATTTACTAAACAGTCATTTTATTAGTTTTTACCTCAAACTGTTTTGTAACACTATGACCATATATTTTTCTTATATGCAATATAAACTATATCTAATTTTATTTCCTAATCTTTGGACTTTCAAAAATGTTCTATGAAATAGACCCTGCCTTTTTCATAAAGTATTTAACACACGAAAAATGTGCTATAATAGCATGAGACTGCAATGAGTTTAAGGAAATGGAAAATATAATAAGAAGTGATAAATAAATCAAAGGCAAGGATATAATGGAGTCACCAATGTATCTAGATGTGTATATTTTCATAGCTTTGTAAGACATAGAGACAGATAATAAACTCAGCTCAGGCTGCCTAGTAGCCAGTACAAAAAAAGTTTTTTTTTTTTCAGTGACAGAATTCTTAATACTCTGGAGATAGAAACAGAGCAACTGTTTTTGTTTGTTTGGTTGGTTTTTATTTTTGCTTTTGTTTGGGATAGGAATCGAACTCAGGACCTCATGCTAGCCAGTTAGGTGCTGTGCCACTGATTTAAATCCCTGGGCCTTGAGCAGCTATTTAGAATATCATACAGTCTATGCTTGCAGTATATCTACAGAGTATTTCTCAGTGGACTTTCCATAATAAATCCATTTTGGGATCTAATGGATTAGTAACTGTGCAGTAACCTTACAATTGATGAAATGATTGCATGACATTTCATAAGTTAGTGGCTCCCCAACAAAATAAGGAATAAATTTAGAGCTATGCTTTTAGGTAACATTATTTTCACTGTTGCACCCTCACTGCCTGGCATGGTCTTAGTACACAGTGGAGGTTTAATAAATATTTACTAAATGATTTGAGCCATAAAACACTGAGTGTCACCACCCACAAGCATTTACTTCTCACAAAATGCTTCTAGCATGGCTGTGGTTGTACAGGACAGCTGGTTCAGTACAGGCCATATGTCTCAGCATTTAATTTATCTGGCAATAGGTTTGAAACTCCTAGCAGAGGTTAGGGTGATGGTGATTGTGATTGTGTAGGAATAGTACACTACGCTGGGTGATATATGTTACTCTATAATGCATGTTTTTAAATCTGATTGGGCTAATCCTCTTGCATTTATTTCTTTCCTAGACAGTGTTTATTCCTAATTATTTTATCTCATCCTTTTAGATTCAATTGATCAGTTAGTCTATTCTATTATATTGTGTTAGGGAGAAGTTAAATCTTGCTTTTCTCAAGACAATTTACTTTATGCCTGTTATTCTAGGATATTGTTTCATTCTGAAAAAGGTCAATACTGTGATGATAAATTATGTGGTAATCTTATTTATATAATTAGTTTATTTTATTCTTATCTATAGCTATGACCATACTCTGAAGTCACCATACTTCTAGTCTAGATAATAGTATACTCAGCAACTTGCTCTTAATTATTTAATGATTCTTATTTTACTTATTGAGAGTTTCTACCCTTTTCCTAAACCATTTTAACCTTTTGAATTTTATACAGTTCTCAGAAGCCTACATGCTACTGAATCTTTAGTGAGCTATGTAATTTTGTGAACTGTATTGTAAGACACATTGACAGGAAAGAGCCTTGATTTTTAACCTTCACTCCTAGATCAAAAGATTACTCACAGGGAGAAAAGTTGGTGTCCTTCCTCTATACTTTGCAATATTTATAGTACTCACACTTTTCTTATCATTAAACATTTTCTACCTAAATTCGTATTTGTTTCCACAGCAAAAATACATACAAGGCAGATGTTTTATGCTGAATATATAGATGAGGAAAATGAAATGCATAGGTTCTGATCAAACAAGAAAACTATAATAAAAGTAAATGTAGAAGTTTTTGTCTTGTTTCTTAGTCTTATTTATTTTCTTTGTGAGAGGGAGAAAGTAAAATTCAACATTACTGGTGCTTAATTCCTCTTAATTCTTGCAACATCTTTGTTGTTAAATGAAGAAGTAGTTTTCATTTACTTGAAGCTTAAGTATATTAGTTTAGGAAAATTGGCATTCAACATGGATTTAAATTTTTTTTAATATTTTTTCTTTTTTCAACTGAAGGTAAGGAAGAAATTGATTAAATAGAACAAAATCTGTAGGCTATACAAAAATAGAATGTTGAATTCTAATCCTCATCCATAAAATCTTGATAATGAAAAAGGATAGTGTATACTGCTATAGAATATAAATGCTCTACAATGAAGTTTTGTTGATATATTTCTATGAGTACTTAAACATGAGTACTTTCTACTTGAGAATTGTAGGAGAAAAGGGAAAAAGTGTTCAAAACTAGAGGCTGTCTCTGATAGGAAAAAAAAAAAGGCCTTTGAGATGTTGGCAGCTATTTTCTTTAAAAACTTCATTTCATCTTGTTGATTGAAAAGAAAAATAAATTATTTTGCCCTGAGGAATATCAAGAAAGAATTTGATTCATTGTGTAAACACTTGATAGTATCAACAATTTAAAATGTTAGACAACAAATAAAAGCATTAAGCACTAATCTTTCAGTACTGAACATTACCTAATAAAGAGCCGGAAACTGTTGGCATTAACACCTATGATTGTACTGCATTAGTTTTATAGACACAATAAACCCTACTAGATGATCAACATTTTGTAATTCAAAGAATGACTCATAGCAAACCCAGTTTTCATTTGCTAAAGTGCTGTAGGATTGAATTTAGAAGTGTCTTGCTGTGTTGAAATGGGTTCAGTTTGAATGACACTTCAAAAGCTATAATAAACTTTTAAAATGTACAAGGATGTTTTTATTTTTTAATCTATTTGGAAAAATAGAAGCAAACAAATAAAATAATATTCCTGGGACCCATTGCATAGTTATGTTCTATTACATAAATATACGTTATATAAAAGTCTTGATTATCACATCTATTTATGGAACAAATAAACACAGACCAAATAAAAGCAATTTTCTCAAAATCTGACATGACACCCAATAAAGTATTAATGTTTCATTCTATTCTAAACTTTAAAGTACTTGTTTACCTTGATTTAGGCTGGCCTAATAGACTAAATCTGGATTTTAAAAAAAGTATATGCTAAAATTTTATCAAAGGATCACAAATGATTCTTTTAAAATCAATAAAATAGAATTGAGTTTAAACTTGTAATTTGTGCTCTGCTTTTCTCTGCTTTCAAT
This sequence comes from Hydrochoerus hydrochaeris, assembly GCA_004027455.1. NCBI lineage: Eukaryota > Metazoa > Chordata > Mammalia > Rodentia > Hydrochaeridae > Hydrochoerus > Hydrochoerus hydrochaeris. The sequence goes on along the minus strand of PVLA01000341.1, from coordinate 464,018 downwards.
TGTCATAATAGAATTAACCTGTAAGAAGTCAACTTACCACTAACAATATTCTAATTTTATTTCTTGTTGAGATGATGGTGATGGTGGTCATTTTTGACAAAGCAACAGAAAGAATGATTTCTTAACAGAAAACTAGAGCAGATTTTCATTATCCTGGATTTTAGGATATATAAATATCTTTTCAAAGACAACCATTGCAGTGGTTTGCTTTGAATATATTCCAAGTAAAATGAATTTTTTGAGCTTTAAAAAATGTTCATATGGAAAACATAATATAATCTTTATAAGTGGGAGATAGTTAACTCTGCTGCACTGAATTTCATTGCCACAGCTCCTTTTGAAGCCATAAAACTTTAAGATTTTCATCATTCATACATTCACATACATGCAACTGCTGGCGTATGAAAGTTAGAAATAAGACCTCATGAGATACCAAAGTAAGTATGTTTTAAAATAGTCCTCCAGCTTGAAATTTCATGATTCTACAATTGTTATAATATGCTTGCTATAACTTTATGATAGTTGCAACATCCAACTATAAACAAGTAAACAGTAAAACTAGAAAGCTAACAACACTAAAATATTTTTCTCTAGGTAAACTGAAAGTAAATATATTTTCTTTCCTTTTAATTTCTGAAAAAGTGTAATTCCACTTATTGCTGCTTCAACAGATCTCTGGTGAAAAATTTGTACAGTGTCATTTCCCCATTCCAATTTCCATACAGAGTATTTCACCTTTTCTTAAAAATATTTCTTTATTGGGTAAAGACAAGATGGCCAATCAGTGAGCAACAGAATACAAAGCCTCTTGGGAGAAACAACTCATACACCAGAATAAAACACCCTGGAGAGACCCAGACAGAAGGAGATGGATCCTCTTGACACAGGAAGAAATTAAAATGTAAAAAAGCTCGTCAAATACTTCGGGACTACAACTGAAAGAGCTAAAAATTATGGCATACTGTTTTCGCAGTTACCCGCCAAGTGTGCACCAGCTTGAATCTGCACATGCTGGCAGAGCCACCCAAACTCGTTCCTGCCACCACTCACAAGAAGCACAGCAGCGCTGAGGTTGGGGGGGTTGGTGAGCCCAACGGAGAGTGGAGCAAGTGAAGGGACCTTCATTAATCCATGGTCAGTGCTGGGAGTGAGATGCCCCTCCCACGGGAAGGGCACAACCAAATGGGTGACATGTTGGAATCTGGCAGGAGGAGCCACAGTGACTTCAGTTGATTGCTCCCTCCCCAGAGCAGATTTGTGGGATGTGCTTGGACTGGGCCACGCACCTAGCCGGGACCCAATGAGCTGTCCCAAATCGATTCCCTGCACCTAGCACGCACTAACCGGGCGAAGGCACCTGAATTTTGGCTGGCCCGGTGAGGAGGGGCAGGCAGGAGAGGGCAGAGGTCCCTCACCAGCGTGCTTTGGAGGAACTGCAGCCCACAGGGAAGGGGCACTGTAACCTGTGTGGAGGAAGCCAGGGCCATGACAGGAGAGAGAGGCAGGAGGAGGCCCCCAGCCCAGAACCCTGAGAGCAATGATCCAGGAGAAGGAAAAACAAGGGAGACTGAGGGTGGCAAACACACATCAGACTTGGCTTCAATGGACATTAAGAGATATCTTTGGGGCCTTGTAGACTAGCTCAAAACTGAAATATTAAATCAGGTAAAGCAAGATATGAGTAGAGTAATAAAAGAAATGCTCTCAGGAAGCATCTCTCAGGATGATACAGACAGAAGAAGGGAGGATCACAAAAAATGGAGAGAAACATTTGATAAAGAATATAAAGAAAATATAGAATACATGAAGCAGATTCAAAGAGACTACCAGGAAATTAAAAACTCCATTGAAAGCTGGCAAAACTCCTTAAAAGAAACTAAGGATAGACTATCAAAACTTGAAGACAAGTTGGCAGTGTGTGATGATGAAAGGAAAGATCTCTTAAAAATAACAAGGAA
>PVLA01000341.1:321174-461960 GCA_004027455.1 Hydrochoerus hydrochaeris | reverse complement strand
TAATTTAAGAATAAGAAACGTGAATGAAGAAGCAGGAATACATACAGGCAAATTACAAAGGCTATTCACGGAAATAATTAAGGAAAACTTCCCAAGCATGGGAAAAGAAAATGACATTCGGTTGTGCGAGGCATACAGAACTCTAGCCACCTACAACCAAAATAGAGCTACACTAAGACATATAATTACCAAGATGCCAGAAATTCAATATAAAAACAGAATATTAAAAGCCATCAGAGAAAAGAAACAGATTACCTATAAAGGTAAGCCCATCAGAATCACAGCTGACTTTTTGACACAGACCATCAGATCAAAAGGAGCTTGGAGTGAAGTCTTCCAAGCCCTGAAAGAGAATAACCTCCAGCCCAGATTGATGTACCCTGCAAAACTGTCACTAGAAGTTGATGGAGAAACAAGATGCTTCCATGACAAAGAGGAATGGGGGAGTTTGTGACCACCAATCCAACCCTACAGAGAATACTGAAGGACATTCTAGAGAGAGAGGAAAAAAAATACCAGGATTTCAGGAACAGTGCCAGAAAGGCCTCAATGAGTGCGGCAGGCAGTAGAATGAAGGAGAAAATTAGACAAACAAAGGCAGGAAAAGAGCATAGCAAAAATGAGACAGAGAAGGAGAACCAGAAACTCTAACATAGATGGCCTTGATACACTATATTGTTAATAGTGCACCAGGATTTAAAACCCACATTACTCCCACTACTCTGCTTAGATGTATTATATTCTGTTCCAGTCATTCTACCTGTACTAGATTTGAGGGCACAGACAGTAATCCTGAAAATAACAGGATACAGTATGGTAATCATCCTTAATTTCCTATTAAGTTAATCTAAAGCTCTGAAAAACCTACACTGTTTTACCATGACTGATCATAATCAAATCTGGTTTGTTGGATCGCAGTTTTGTATTGATAGATTTTATTCAAAGCTGTTATGATTGATAGTATCAAGTCTGAGAGTACAGGCAACTGCACTTAAGATGACAAGATCCACTAGAATATCCACTATGGTTTGATTATCACCTGCCTTTGAAGTTTTATACTGTCTACAGTGTTTTATTTTTGCTAATATTGTTATTTATTGCTATACTCAATTACACTGCTATATTCAATTATGCCTGTTGATATAGACATTCTATTGAAGATAATAAGAAATAACACAGTAATCATTGTAGATCACCTTGTACTGTGGTTTTATATGACTTTTTGGTTTCATGTTTTTATAGGAATTTGTTTTGTTTTGTCTTGCTAAGTTTGGTTTTTCCCTCTAATACAGAAAGTATAGAAATACATGCAGAGATTTATGCATGTGTAGCTGTTTACACTCTCACTGTTTAACTTTCTACTTGTGTGCTTTAATTTTGTAACTTGAGCAACTATTTCTAAGAGGACAATATGTAATTTATTAACTAGTCATTTCTTATTGTTTATCTTTTTTTTTGAATTCTGTATTACCTTTACCCTTTACATGCTTTTGTTTCTCTTAAAATAAATTTTTAAAAAAGTATTCCTTTACCGTCTAGTCCTCAGAGTTGCCACTTTACTATGCTACCTTTGAGAAATTTTCCAACTGCTGTTTTGTAGCAAGTTACAGAAGCAAGAATTGAAATGTTATTCACCAGCTGCTTTAAAAATTTATAGTTTATAAATTTGCAAGTATCTGAAATTTGGGAATGAAAGGTACTATTATGTTATTAGCATGGATGCACAGTTGCTTTAAGTACTGCAGCAACCCAGACCCAAGAGAATCTATTAAATTAACATTATGCATTCTTTGGGTTTTGAGGTTTCTGAAACTTATCAATCATTCAACACCAAATGAGTTTACAAATACCACAAAGCTTGACTATCAGACATCTTTGTTTAATTTTCCTGCCTCTCCCCTCCCTTCTTCCTGTCCCACCATCTTTATCTAACCTCTGTAATTAATCATGAATTATTTATTGTCATTTAAAAATAGTGTTGAAATATCTACACACAATCACTTTGTAATTAATAGGAAATGACCACGAGGCTGTTTGATTGATCCCTGATGGAAGAAGAAAGCCTGGGTTATGTCTAATGGATTTTTTCCATCTCTTTCAGTGGTGATGTGTGGCAAATGGATTGTAAATGCAGATAGACTGTGGAACAAATTATAGCACTAAAGACTGATGTGAAGAACACCCTGGAAAACAAAAAGCTTTCATCTGAATGGATGTCCTGAAGATCAAGGTCACAAATACCACTCTTCATTTATCATTATTTAAAACCTTTTTTTTATTGCTTTCAATAACATTTTTACATGCTCAATTGAATGGTGACTTTAACAGAGAGAACTGAATGGATCTCAATGGAATGCATGTTTTTGGAGCAATATTAGCTATGATCAGTTCCCATCTCACATGAATCTTCTAAGGACATTTCTATAGACTCATGCATGGTTTATTTTACCACAGTAAAAAAACATTTTCCTTAACAATATAAGCCTTAGGAATGTTTTGTCTGTTGGCAGGAAGCCTAAATGATGATCAACTCAAAAGATCATTAAAATGGCATGGGAAAAGTTACTGTGCACTGGGGAAAAATCAACTACAAAGTCAAACTTTGTAGGACAGAATAATATAAAATTTGATTGCAATCACACAATGACATTTGATATCTATTTTTCTTCTTTCCTTTCTCTATTTCTCCCATTTTAATTCCTCCATCTATCATTTTTACTTCTTTCTTTGTTCTAGACATTTTTATTGAGAATTTTCTGTACAGTAGTGAGAAAAAAATAACAGATTCTGCTGCCAGTGAGCATTATGTTTAATGGAGAAGCATTAATCAAATAGTCACTCTGCTAAATGTATACTTGCAAAGCAAGATAAATGCTGTGAATGAAAGGAATATAGCTTTTTAAGAGAATTAAACAAACAAAAAAATCTCAACCTGATAAGTTTGAGGGTTTCACATCTTACAGTCAGAAAAGCTTGTATGAGGTATAGCAGTTGAGCTGAAATATGGTATTAACTAGATGAAAGGAGGCTGGAGAAAGTAGGGTATGAAAAGTCCTGGGGTCAAGGTTTGTGGACCTGCGTATCAAGAAATCAGAGTGAAGTGGCAAGTGGGCTAATTGATAGGAGAGGCTAAGTTGTATAGAGTCTAAGTGGTCAGGAAGTTACTAAAAGGTTTCCATCTAGAAAGCAACAATGATTTTCATTTTTAAAGAGTAAGTCTACAGTATGAACAATGGACTGCATTATTCTTAGATGCAAGAATGGATACAGGGAGACTAAATTAGGAGAGAATTTCAGAGTTCAAGCAGAAGATGACGGACCTTTATCCAAAAGCATTGAAAGTAAAGTAGAAAAATAGGGTAGGGGGATCAAGAAGTCCTTTGGTTTTTTCCATTGAGAAAATGCTTGCAAAGATGTGACTTTCCCTAGAGGCAGCTACCATAAGTTAGAGCCAGGAGGATGGCTTTCTAATCATGTCAGTTTCCAGGCCTGGTATGCTCAAGGTTACTTTTGATTCAAAGCCATTCAGACACCTGGTTGGGAAAACAGCATGGCAAATCATCATTAATGATTATCATAGACTTAACCAGCTTAGCCACCTGATTCAATATCTCTTTTTACTGGCTGATTCTTGAAATGGCTTAGTGTGAAGATATGTCTCATAGATGAATGGATACATGACATTCCCAGTACATTTCATTGTCAATAGTAATTTTTAATGGTGGTGACTTTACTTCCCAGAGGAGATTTTCAGTGTCTGTAAACATTTTTGATTGTCATAACTTGCCAAGTGTATCATATGACATCTAGAGAACATGAATGCCGCTAAATATCCCTCAGTACACAGAGCAATCTTTCTCCCCAGCAAAGAGTTATTTGCTCCCACATATTAATAGTGCAAAGATTGAGATACCCTGACGCTCAAGAACAAACTGGTCAAAACTTGCGCATATCATGAATGTGGCAGACAAAAGGCAATTCTTAGCTTAGTAATAGAAACCACATGAGAAATGTAATGTTAAAGAGAGCAGTAATGACACATTCTAACAGAATAATTTGTTTGAAATACCTCTGGTATTTATTCAACCAGTATTTACTAAGTATAAAATAAACTCAAAATATTTGCTAGAAAAAGAAAACAATACCCAACATACTTTGACAGAGTTACTAATCTCCAGCATTGTTTAATGAAAATATTTTGTAAGGTCTTTTGAAGAAATTATATTTGTCATTTCCCAAACATGCTGTGCTATTTGATTCTATTAGCAGACCATTCAATTAATTTTCTTGTTTATACATCTTCCTGGCTACTGAGAAGAAAAAGGAAACAATATTATCTATGATGAAGTGAGTTCTCAGTCTTTACATTTAATAATTTTGGTTTCAATCCTGTTTTCAAGTAATTTTTAAAATTCTTACATTCTGTTTGTCCCTACAGATAAACTCCTCACCTTCTCTACCTGTGCTCAGCTGACTGATCATTATAGTCTATGTGAACAGATGCATCTACTCTCTGGCTTCCAACTTGAAGAGTGAAAAAAGACAAAAAGGTAGGGAAGTCTTTTTCTCTCTAGCTTTTCTTCAAATGTCACGATAGCCTGGTGGGTTCCCCCAACTCATTTTAGCCCTTTTCACAGCTTTCCTTGATTCCTGTCAGCCTTTTCAGACTCGGGTTGAAGCGCAGCCTTGTACACTACAATAGCTCTTACAATATCACCTATATACCATGGTGATACCATTGAAAATAGTCTCATTACTATATACTCATTGAAGTATCCTAAACAAACAGTATCATTTTGTGATAACAGCCTGATGACTACAACATTTGTTATTTTGATTTTGTATTCATAAAGATTGACAAAGGTGTCATTAGACCAATAGAATTAAAAATAGCTGATGAAATTGGCTTGCTCTTGTCTTCATTTTTATTTCAGGGCATCCTATTATCTTGCCTTAATCTTTATATACCATGCATCTGAGACTCCCCTCCCTCCAGTATGACACACGTTTGGTATGTCTCAATAGCATATGGTAGTGGACATAAGTGAAGTATTGCCTTTTCTTTACCTGTGCATTCCTTTTTTATAGAGTCAAAATGACATTTATTAATTATACTACAATGTTTCTAGGGGCCTTCAACTACTTTAACAAAATATATATAATATAATTGCCTAATTGGCTTCATACTAACTTAGAAAATAGAGTAAATAATTCAGATTACACTTGAATGCAAAAAAAACTGATATTCTGAGTACTCACACAGGAAATGAATTCATGTCAGTATGCCATCTTTCCCATTAATCTTCCTGATGCTCACAATCTTAACATTTCCATATAAGGTAAATGTAAATTATATACCATTTGCATTACTTAAAAAGTAATTCTAAGAGAAACATTAGAAAAATCAGTTAAAATAGTGAAAAGTGCATTAGGTTATTATGTCAAACTTTTAAATATTAAATTGCATATAGTCATCATGCTAAATCCAAGATATTTAGAATATGTAAATAATTCTACAAAAAAAGGACTTCTAAATTCACTCTTTTTACAGATCTTGAATGACCAGATAAAAATCAGAACTTCAACCGGTTCCCACCATTTCTGATGTGAGCTCCCATTCTGTGCACCTATGACTTAATGGCAGCTAGGGACAGATTAATTTACCGCAGCACAAGGTGTCTCTGTCCAGGATTTGTGTACTAGCATTTGTAGTGAGTCCACTCACATATTACACACCTCCTTTGACTGTAATTGGAGACAGCTGATGTACAATAGTGCTGAAAGAAGTGTACTTTTTCAGCCAGGGAACTTGTAACAGAACCTGCTTCATCTAAAATTGTCACACAAAGTATCTCCATTCGGACCTTCCTAAAAGTGCTTGCGTGATTGAAACTGGAAAAAGTAGAGCAGATTAGAGTATGCATGTCATGTCAGAGAAGGGCTGACCACTCCACATTCCAAATGCGATGTAATTTAAACCTTGAGTGTTAAAAAAAAAAAAGAGCGACTTGAAAGTAGTGCTATTTGTAAATTATCAGTGGATACCTTCAAACTGTTATGATAGTTCATGGACTCAATACTTTAAATCTTTAAAATTAATAAAATCCATCTTACTGATGAAAAGTCAGACTATCATACTATTATTTTCCTGATAAGACAATAATGACCAAAGTCATTTACATAAATTCATAAGTTATGATAGTCATAAAGTTGGGTTGTCACATGCTTTTCAGGCATTTACTGAATGAGACTTGCTGTCCTGAGTCCTGAATAGAGGAAACAAAGTTTGGCTCTTCTGTCTTTGATGGAAGTGCTTTAGCCCAGGAGGCAAATGCCTTGATGGAGATGCTGACCATCCTTGGCAATTGCCAATCTTATTTTTCTTCACCACGGGTACAGAAAGATGAAGAAAGTGGAAGGAGGTAAAGCAGTTAGCTCTTGGCTTAAGTCACATTTCTGTATTATATGGGGGTTTCAACTTTTCATGGTTCCCATTTTCATAGACACTAGACTGCAGCCCTTTATCTTTTCTTTGGCAGCTTTAATCCTTCTCTCCACTCAGCTATTTCTAAATCGAGGATGACATCAATACCATGAGGATTAACTAAGCATGTTTGTGAGTACTGTACTTGACAATCATAGTTTTTTTTAATATAATGTTATAAAGCCATTCAAGTTAACTAGCTCCTGATAGGAAGTTGTTAATAGAAGTTAAAAAGGGCAACACTAATGCTTTGTAATGATGACATTAGAAAGATGCCCATTAAAGGCTCCTTATTCTGGTAGACTATGTATCACAATAAAGTTGGGGACAGGAGGAAGAGGAAGAGAAAGCAATGGGATACATTTTAATTGGCATAGACGGAAGTAGAAAGCAATTCGTGGGAGCACACACATTTATAGAGATCCTGAGCTCCTAGGCAATCATACAGTTTTTCAAAATAAGCTCTGTCAGCCTGCAGCCACACGGGCCGCATTTTCAGCCAGTTCTCTAGGCAGGATGTTTGCTGGCCTTCAGAACTTCAAAGAGATACTCTCAGCCTTTCTTTAAAAAGGTAGTCCTGCATTCCTTAACACTTCAGGAGTCAACATAAAGGCTTTAAAGAGGCTTTACCCCCAGAGCTTAGTTTATTCAGATTGCTGTACTATTGACTCTGACTATTACAGGAATATGCCTGTGATTAGCCTCACAGAAGCCTTAGTTAACATTAGGAGAACAGGAGTTCCTCCTTCCGTGAAAAGCGTTCCTCATCTTATGAACAGATTCAGTTCCCAGCACTGTCTTCTCATTAGTGATACACTGGATCAGTTACCAATTGCAACAGCCCTACTCAGGCACATGGAGGGTGCAATATAGTGAAGCTTACTTGTCGCATTGGCACTCTGGACAGTAAGGTGTGTAGTTTTAAAGGTCATGGTCAGTACTGATGATGATATTCATCACTGGAAAAAAAAACTCTAGGGCATTAGTATAATTTATTGGCAGAATGTTGATAATGGTGGATCTCACCAATCCCTCTCTCTGCCCTAATCCCCATCATAACGTATTATGTGGAGTGATTTACAGTGTGTTAATGGCAGTGGTGACTAGGGCACCTCATCTGGAGAGAGAAGCCAGGGGTCTGGTTTCCACCTCTGTCACTGAACAAATTTCTGATTTCTCCAAGTCCCATTTCCATCATTAAAGTTCCTCCTTATACTTACACCTCAAATTCATAGGACCAAATCATGGAATTAAGTCCCCACCATACACCATATCTGGAGGATTTTTTTCTAATTTCTTCTAGAACTTTTTAGATGTGCATAACCTATATTTTTATTGCAAGCTGACATTCTACTGTTTTTTCTCTTCTTTTGTCATTTTTAATTAATTACAGCTGTCAGTTCCTCCCTTTCTATATATGGTATACTTGATTATCCTTCCTTTACATTTGTATAGAAAATAGTTTGTGAACTTTTCACATTCTTAGCACCTAGAAATGATTCTAGTTTCCAATGTACTTTATGGGTTGCAAAATCACTTGCTAGACTTTTTCCTTTAAAAGGTGACATCTATGTATAACATAAATATTATTCCTACTTAACAGACGAGGAAGGAAAGATCTAGGAAGTATAGCAACCCTTGTAGGGTTTCATGTTAGTAAACTGAAGGAATTGAAATTTAAAATTTGCATCAACTGATTCTTAAGGAGTTAGGACATTGAAGTTAGACACAGAAACTGGCTGAAGATTTATAAAGAGCCTTTCAGAAAATAACCTCATCTCTCTCAACCTCACTTTTCTTCTCCAAACAATGGTAACAATAATGGCTAATTCTCAACATGGTTGTGAGGCATGAAGGGAATTATATTTAGTGGTTACTGCATGGTCCGGGAAGATTATGAGAAGGTACTTAATAAAGTTGAATATTCCTTCCATTATTCTTCCTTATCTCTACTTTGGTCAACCTTGAATCTATACTGTCCTTCACCTTTTTATGAATAACTTACTCTTTTGAATCAGTCATAATACTTCTTTCTATAGGCCTTTTCATAATGCATTTATGTAATGCCAGTTGAGATCTAATGGCAATGAATATTCATTTCCATAGTGATGATTCTTGAGAATATAGGCTTAACAAGACACTTCATTCATAAATCAGAAAGGCACAAACATCTCTCCACTAGTTCCCGCCTTAGGTAGGGTATTCAAATTTTAAAATTAACTTCTTAAATTAAAAAAATCTAAAAGTTACTGGATAGGAGTAAAAAAGAAAAATGTCTCCTGTTTCCTCAGATACTTTCCTAAGTTCTAATCCTTAAATCAAAAATTTCCAACAGAAATTTATTTTTTTAAAAATCAGCATATATTCAGCAGTTCCCCTGGAGTGTGGGCTACCCAGCAAAAAGAGGTAGCAGGAAAGCAAGTTTTGTTTTTCATTACCCCCAGAACCTGGAGCAGAGTTTTGAATCTAGTCAATTATTAGTTTCAATAAATATCTTGCTGTGAAGAAACGAGTGAAAGGAGTATGTGGATAGCTTGAACATGCTTGAGTGTGAGGACAGCTGTACAGAGGTATAAGAGATGCTCTTCTGCCCAAGGAATTTTTAGCCTACGTTTGGAAACACAATTCTCAGTAGAGAGGAACACAAACTGTCAGTGATGGCGAACGCAGTGTCAGTGAGTGGGGAGGGAAGCTGTGTGCTTAGAGTTCAGGGAAGCAAGGTCCACAGTAGGGCAAAAACGTTACTTATTTATGCCTCAGTAATTGCTGTGACAGGTTTTATTTAAGTGGATATATGGGACTTTAAAACAATGGTCATACTTACAATGAGAAATGCCACCACTTAAGTTTTCATGACAATCGAAACCAAAAAACAAAAATAAAGCAAAAAACCCAACTTGCCATGACATAAGAACATGGTTTATTCTTATCTATTGTATTCTAATTATTTATTATTTAATTTTCCAGTAAATTGAGTGATTTGCTGACCCTACTTTGGATTTTTTTTAGTCATTGTGTTTTTCAAGAATTAATGCTTCCTGTAATGTCTTTAAATACATAACTGCTCTTTAGATTTGACATTAAAAAACACGTCCTCTTGAAGTCTTAACCCCAGACACAACACAGGATAGGGTGGGTGGTCAGTATTTAGATTAGTACAAAAAGGAGCGTATTTTTATAACTAGGACTTTTTTCCTAATTTTAAAGATGAATGGATTTGAAAAGCAACTAGAAAACACAGAAATATATTTTTAAATGCATACTCCCACCAAGAAATAATTACTATAACTTTTGTAAATGTTCTTAAAGTCATAGTCACATATTCAAAATACCTATAAACGTGTATTCATTAATGTTTATATGGAAGCCTACATTTTAACTATCTCTTATAAATATGAGGTATCAAAATTATGTACTCATTGTATCCATTTACTGAGTCATGAATGTGTCAGGTTATGTACAAAATTTCTAGAGATGGGATGGAAAGTCATAGAAGAAAGCAGACATTATTCCAACCTCACAGAATTAAATCTACTAAATGAAGCAGATAGTAAATGCAAATGAAATTTTATTTAAAAATTACAAATATAGTATTGACTCTGAGTGAAACTATAGGAAAGGAGTAACTAGGGCCCTAATTCATGCAGAGGTTCCATGTTCATGAAGTTTCCTCTGACAAAAAAGCTTTAAAATGAGAGTTCAAACACAAGAAACTTTAGTTGTAAGAAGTAAATGAAATAATGTATGCAAAACCTTTACCTTTACTTTCTTGCATATGGGAAAGTAGAATAAAATTGCTTGTTGCTGCTGTCACTATTTTTCTACAAGAATCAATTCATTGCATTAAATCTTAGTAAATATAAATTTAGATTTGTTTTCTGACAAGTTTTAAATATCTATCATCCCATCCCACAGACATAGCAACTAATAAACACTCCCAAACAGTTGTAGTTTATTTCATTTTGGTGGTTAAAAAAAAAAGGGGCTCTAATACTACTACGTAGTTTTAAATGGGGAGATTTCAAATGCCTTGAGCTCTCACTGTTAAAATAATTTTCCTCCTCATCATCGTATGTTATATTGTACAAGTACAACTCATAAAATAAGATCTATTGCCTGAATAGTTACTCATCTGTTTCAAACAATGAAAAAAAAAACCACATCATTTCTAAATTCTTCCTAAAACTAGGCAGGCTTTGTGATGGAAAAAATAGCTATGATATATATTAGAGATTCTGTGAATTTCTATCTCTCCTTTTATTAATGAATGTATTAATGCAACATATGTTTCTAAAGTTCCAGTGCTATTAAAACATATATCTCTCTAAAACTTTCATGCAATACGTGTATCTGATTAAAGCAGACAATTTAATTATAGCAAAGTTAAACCAACTGACTAAATAAAGAATAATATGTACAAATATTAAAAGTGATAAAGATGTCTTCATTGTTCCTGGTATAATTATATTATGCAGAATTATATAATTTATGGTTACATTAAAGAACATATAATTGTGATTTTTAATTTTTATTCAAAATAAAGGAAGTAAAAGGAGGTAACAAAGAATAAAGAAGGAAGAGATAAATGAGAAAGAAATCTATGAGCAAACATTTACTGACCAAATATAGTATACTCAGTGTTATTTCAGAGGCTAAGGGGAAGCATTTTATCCTGGAAAAACTTGTGTTCAAAATATGATAAGATTACTTTTACTATTAAAGAAAAAAATATTCATGACTTTTGTTAAAGATGCTGAGTAAAGTTAAAGACTTTACTCAGGGAGACTTTTAAAACATAGCTTCCTAGCAGAGATGAGAGATTGGGCTGGACTCCAAACACAAAGACAAATGGAGATTTATAGCTGAGGAACAGGGTGGAGTTCGGCGGATGGAAAATTAAAGAGGAAGCATCAAGGTTAGAAGGGCTCTTGCTAGACAGATCAAAAAAAAAAAAAAATCTTGCTGAAGGTGGCCAGAATGGTAAGACATGAAGGGTGTGGAATAAGGAGTTTGGTTAGATAACAAGGGTGATCAGATACCAGGAGTGGGAGATTTTCACTGAACTGACTTAATGGGGTTCTTGATAAAAGTTGACGAAATGAGCCAGGATGGAGAGCAAGGCTGAGGCCTTGAGGACTTAAAGGAACCTGATCAGAGTTAGGTGAAAGAGAAAGACTGTCAATACAATGCAGAAAGAAAGAATATTATGAAAGAAAGAAAGAAAGAAAGAAAGAAAGAAAGAAAGAAAGAAAGAAGAAAGAAAGAAAGAAAGAAAGAAAGAAAGAAAGAAAGAAAGAAAAGAGAAAAGAAAAGAAAAGAAAAAGATATGGAGAGGTGCAGAGAATAAAACTTAGAAGGAAATTTAAGGAAACGATCTAGTATCTAAGTTCATAGGCATTAAGAGACAGTGTGTAAAAGTACTTGAAAAAAATGTTTGCTATGAGCTTTCCCAAGAGAGGATCTTAGCAAAGAAATGCCCTTTCTCTGCTAGCAAATAAACAAAGACCTTAGTAGAACCAGTAGAGGATGGGGCCTCAAGATCACGAAGAAATGATATTTCTTGACAGTAGCTTAACAGTTATGCATAAAGGATAAATAGCTATTTCTTTGAAAGAAAGAAAAGAAGGCAGTCAACACAGGAGGGAAAGAGGATTGGTCCTCTGGGGTTCTGGGGAGATCTCACAGAGGACAATGGAAGACAGAGTAGGGTGTTGTCTTTTAACAACCCGCACATCAGCTTCTGCTTGCCCGTATGTAGGAATATCTCTGATTTTACGATCTGTTGAATTCCAGGTGGCAAGGATGGATGTGCATGCATACTTTGACCAGGGATGACTGTTGCCATTAAAAAAAAAAAAAAAGGCACCATACATTAAAATACTTGGTTGGCTAAAAATATTTCCAAGTCAAAACAACCCTGTTAAGGATCTGAGTCTAAGTGTATGGCCTTTTCTCTGCAGCCTAAGCCAAGTTTTTACTATAAAATACCAAGAGAACAGTGTCATCTGAACGCAGTGACACTGCATTGCAGGGCAGTATTGGTTGGCAAGATGCTGGGAACAGCCTTCATGAAGGGCTTCAGTCAAGGACAGGCCAAACAGACGGGGACACCCTGCAGCCTTGCCCTCTCTCTAGGCCATGATCCTTTCCTGTGACTCACTCTCTGAAGGGCACACAACTTTTTCTAACAGCCAGTTAAGATTTTCTCTAGATTTTTATCCCCATTATAAATGTTGACATTTAAGAATCACGCTTTCAATTATTCTATGATATTTTCAATTCTTTTCAATTTACTTAACACTCATGGGAAAACCAGAATTCTTCTCATGCCTTCTAGTTCAAAATGTTTCCCCCAAAGATCTTCCCCCTCTGCTAATAAAGTGCTTTATTTCATTACAACATGGAGAAAACATGTGGCTGTCGGGCAGTCAAACTACAATGATTATTTTCAGCCTTTCAGAAAGAAAAAGTTGATTTCACATCACTGTGACTGCTAATAACCACTTCCCTCCAGGGAAGTCTGAATCACCCATACCAGCAGAGCCTTCAAAGGCAGCACAGTGTTTGTGGATAATTACACTTTCACGTGTTGGTAAAAACACCACTCACCCAGTGATCGTGTGTGTACTTGAACATTACAGCACTTAGTATCTTAGAATGGTCATGAACTGTGGTATTTAGCAATAGCCATTACAGCAGGGCCATCTCTGAATGATCTCTGCAGGTCTATTAGTTTCTTAGGTTGCCATAATAAAGAGAAATTTACTGTTTCAGTTTCTAGAGTTCAGAAGTCTGAGATCAAGGTCATGGCAGGGATGGTTTCCTCCAAGGGAGAATCTATCCTTCATCTCTTACCTCAGCTCTTGGTAGTTTGCTGGCATTCTCTGCTTTATAAATAAATGCATTACCTCAATTTCTGCTTTCATCTTCAAATGATGTTCTCCCTTAGTTTGAGCCTATGTCCAAATTTCCTCTTTTTATAGGGATACCATTCACATTGGATTAGGTGTCCTCCCTACTCTAACATGCTGATTTCATCTTAAATAATTAGTTAATTTAAGAATGAACTGTTTTCTTTTTTAAAAGTCACATTCAAAGGAACCAGAGATTAGGATTTCAAAATATGAATTTAACAATCAGGGACACAATTTGGTCAATGTGAGTTGTATTACAGCAAAAGTAGGCCAACTAAAATTAGATTCTTTGTTGAAAACATTGTAAAGTTTAGGTGTACAAAAGTAAAGCTCCACCTTGCTTTAAGCTTTTTCTAAACTGGTCTGCTATGCTGTATGCTTTCCAGAAATTCTAGTTTTGTTCTAAATCAAAAGTCTCTTTTCAGAGCATTTTTCTCCATGATGGTGTGGGGGAGGATTTTGGGGAAGACATATTCTCAAACTTAGATTTCATGTGAGGCCCCTTTTTCTAGCTGGCAGTTTACCTGACTGATTTTACTTATAAGATTTTTGTCTTTTCCCTCTTGACTTTGTTGGATAATGTCAAAATTGTGCCAGTGAGTATCTACAGGGCAAGAAGTCTTTCCTGTTTTCACTCAGTCATCCATTTGTTAATTCAGTAAAAGTCTCAAGAACCACTCTTTGTGGTATGACCTTTGTGACCCTCAGAACAAAAACATGCAAATGATTTGCTGCCCAGAGGCTTACACTCTACTACTGGTATGGCCAAAGAAGGATACTGGGCTAGAATAAAGTCCTCCAACGTGATACAGAAAACTTTCACCCTTTCACAAAGCAGTGAGAGATTTTACATAGGAAGAATATTCAAGGGAGAAATCAAGTCAGTTGTGAACATTAAACTCTGATCAAATACTTAAAAAAAAAAAAAACCTATGTTCCTTTTCCTGAAAATTGTTTTATGGTTCCCTGCCTCTATTCCTAGACTCCTATAGGGCTGAACGAAGACTCTTCCAGGCAGTCTGTCACTGAGGCAAGCAGCTTTTTCATTATTTGCATTACAGGAGTTTCTGGTATGCCTTCCATGTATCAAGTATATTCCATTTGTCTTTTTACCTCAAATAAAATAGTTAAAAGATATCAAAAGGAAGCAACAACCTAGTTGCTCTTTTTTCCAAATCTTGAGAAAAAAATCCAAAAAAAAAAAAAAAAGTTCCCACTCCCAATCCAGGGGCAAAATATCAGTTTCTCAGTAGGTGATAGAATAAAACCTAAGCCAAACTGAATTATTGAGAAGCTTTTCTAGTCTTAAAGGCACAAAGGATTTAATGCAAAGTATCTACTGTCCATGAGCCTCAGTCCTAAAATAAAGGTCTTGAGTCATTATTTTCAACGTATTATTTTGTGCTTTTGCATCACTTATCACAAATTAAGACATGAAAGATTATGCGGTAGCAGATTCCTTGAGTTTGTGCTAGTTTGCTATCTTTTCATAAGCTGACTGAAATCTCTCAATATACAAAAATATCAAGCATATAAATAACACTCATTGTGTTTCAGCACTATTCCAACTACTACAGCAGTGTTAAACCATTCGATCATCAGAATAATTTCCACCATAAAAGGACAGCATTTCACTAAGCAACCTTTATCAGTACCCAAAAGCCAGCTTCTTAGCTTTACTAATGGCAACTGTGTGATTATTAGGGTTATCATCAATTTGAAATGATCCTGTTAAGAACTAGTAAGGCAGGCTGTTTTTGAGATGTATGTTGTGGTGGGTAAATTTTAATCTGCACAGAGACACCAACAATCAAACTGAAAAATATTTGATAATTAATACAAGCAAGATGGGAGACCATGAAAAAGAAACATGGGTTGCTATGGTTTGGAAGTATCCCATAGTCTTAGTTACTTTCTTGTTGCTAAGATGCAATACCTGACACCCACATTTCTAAGGAGGGAAGGTTTATTTTGGCTCATAGTCTGTGGAGGTTTTAGTCCAAGTCTCAACTGTCCACAAGGCAGGGCAGCTTGGGAGAGGGGCATGGCAGAGGAGAAACAGCACATGGCATAGTGTCAAGAAGCAGAGAGAGAGAGATTTAGGGGAGAAAGGGACATTATATCCTTCATGTCATGCCCCTAGTTACCCACCTCTTCTGGCCAAGCTTCACCTCTTAACACCACTTATAAGTGTCACCGCACCACGATCCAGTCACCTTCCAAAGATCCTACCTATAAGCAGAGGAGGCTTAGCCAGGCAGGGGATACTTGGATATAAGCCATAATACACACAAAGGCAAAAAGACCTTTCCTTTTTGCTTCCTAATTGTCAAGAAGTAAAAACAGACTATTCTACCAAGTGCTTCTAGCATGAGGTATTACGCTGCCACAAGCCCAAAGAAACAGGGCCAAATGACCTGAAACCATGAGCCAAAATAAACTTTTTCTCCTTTTAAATTGAATTATCTCAGGTATTTTTTCACAATGACAAAAAGTTGACTAACACATAAATTAGCTGAGGAAACTAAATGGAAATGTAGTGTATTAGTTAATGTTTCCTAGAGTCAGGTGTGGAAGGGTGTAAGAGATCTACCTGTGTGCTAAAAATCTGAGGAATTCAGGAGAAGGCTTAGCAATCACACCAATATCCCATGCAAGTCTGAACCAGGAGGCAAAGAATCCATGATGTAATACTGAAGGATTCATGCTGGAAAGTCCAAAGGTCGGTACTGGAGGTTAGAGGGTCTAAGTTGGCAGCCTGAAAGGTTGATGCTGGAAGCTGAAGAAACCACACTGAGAACAAGGAGATGATACCCAAGGTAAAGGCAATGACCAGAACTCCTAGCTGAAGTGTCCATGCCAAAGGCCAGAAGGTGATGCTCAAGGCAAAGACAAGGACCAGAGCTTCCCCCAGGAGAACAACAGCTATCCTTGGGGAAGACCAGTGCTCAGACAAAAAGAACAGCCAAAGCTTCTCTGAGGGAAATCAGCATAAAATTATCCCCTTCTGTTTTCTCTTTATACCATTCCCCAGAACCATGTTAACTCAGCCCAACTGGGCATTACCACTCAAGTGGACAATCAATTTACCTAACTATCAAAGATAGTATACAGCTAAGTTGACAATAAGGAAGTGTCTTTTGTTCAGATTTGGTCCCATGTTTATATGCACCTAAAATAAGTAACTGCAAAGCCTTCATAAGCAAAGCACTAAGGAATGTACTGTATCCTAGTTCAGGTTGATTCCAGATTCACCCATCTCCATGCCTCCAACAAACTTTTATTGAGGACCCACAGAGAGGAAGCATTCTACTAGATGTCCACACTAAATAGATTTGCTATTGTTCAGCCTAAGAAATGGGCATGGTACAAGGGTCTAGAATCAATAAATGCATAGAAATTATGGGAACTCAGAAAGGATAGATTCAGAGAGGAGTGGCTGTGGGATTTCAAGACAGAAAATCAATATTGAAGTGTGACATATTCTGAAATTCATTTTAAAGTGAAATTTGTCAAATCTGATTTGAATTTTGAACCCTCATTCCAGTTGACCCCTTCCACCACTGTTAATGGTATGATATTATAAATTCCCTATTTTTAAACAGTCCTGATTTTGAAAATTCTTTGTCTCATCATGTGCTCCAACTTTGAGATGAGAAAATATGGGTATCTTTGTTAATGGAAATGTAAGTTCCATCAAATTTCCCTTTTCTCTGGATCCTGAAATATGCACACTCTCTACCCCCATTTCTGTCCTCTGATTTCATTATTAATAGTACAGAATGGTACTGGTATCAATTTCTCTAAAGATAGAAAGTCTTCAGGAATGTCTAATCAAAATGGTTTTTAAAATAAATTTAATTTCTTAGATAGTACAAATACTATATCCTGAAAGATTCCATAGCACTGTCATTTGAATTATAAATTTAATTGAAATTCTACTTGAAATTGTCTCCTTGACTGGTTGATGAGTTATTCTGTTCTAACATGTCATTTGATTAATTTTAATTATGACAAAGTTTCCTGGCAGGTTGGTAATTTAATCCAATTTTAAGAAAAATTCACTAGTGTTACACTAGTTGTAAGAAAATTTGGTGAAAATATTTCTAACACCTATTAGAAATGTATTACATGTCCTCCTAAGTGCATTGGTCTCCTTTTATGCTAGAGCTTTAATTGAAAGCTCCATGCTACAGTCCAGCCCTAAACACATTTTTGAAAATCAAATCAAACTTCACAGTTTAACAGCAGTCTCACTGTGGATGAACTAAACTTTCCTGCACTTCTGTTCACTTAGTCTTACAGTGGGATTGGAACAATTTCTTATCAGGGATTTTGTAAGGATTCAATAGCTGTCTTCTTGTTCTTCCATGTGTCTGAATCCAATCCTTTTTTTGTAATACCTCTCAGAATGATAAGTTTCTTCTTCTTCATTGGAATGTTTCCATTATCCTTCAAATTTTCTCTGATTATTTCCTCTTAACAAAAAGATAGCACTTTTCTTGGTTTCAACCCCACCCATAACTCTATTTCTTCACTCTCCTTCCCTTCCCCTTCCATCTTCTGCATGATACACTTTACTGAGACTTTCATCCTTCTCATTCCAGTGAAACTAATTCTTGTCCTCATCACCAATACTCTTTCCTTCATCAAATCTAAATGTAAGTTCAGAGCTCTCTTCCTGACACTTTGGTTGCTCTTCACCCTGGTGACCACATTCTCCTTTTGGAAATATTTATTTCCTTCTCTTCTAAAACACCACACTGTGAGTTACACTCCACCATCTTGTTCATTCTTACACTCTGTACCTGATGTGGGGATGCTTCAAAATCAGTGTTTGGCTTCCCACTCTACTCTCTGTTGGTAACCTCAGATGGTCCCATGGTTTAAATGCTGTGGAAACTCAAAGACTCTCAAACACATATCTTGCCTTAACTCCAGACTAGTCTGATAAATAGGCCAGTTTCCTCTTGGAAAACTAACAGGAGCTGAAACTGCACACAACCTACAGAGAATCATTAATTTTTTAAATTCTTATATAAACTTGCTGCCCCTTTTTCTACCCTTTGTTGCCCAAACAGCCAACCTATTCAGTTCTTTCATGGTAATATATCAAAATACTATGACTTCCTAGCACATCCACAACCTTGACCTCTTACTTCTCCTATTCAAGCCCCTTGAAAGGAAATGCACTTTCCCCTCCTTCAGTGGCCTCTCTGCTGCTGTCTTGTGCTTTGCAAACCAAGAGCAAACTTTATAAACAGAAATCAATTCATACCCTTCTCCTACTTAAAGTTTCCTAATTTCTCAGCACATAAAAAAATGAAACCCAAATTTATTACCATGCCCATCACTGACCTTTATATTCTGACTCAGTCTATTTTTCTGACATCGTCACTCTGGTCTCACCAATCCAGCCATACCAATTTATTGCTGCCTGAGGGCCTTTTTCCTGTTACTCCTATGAGAGCTTTCTCCCCCAAGTTTCTGTATGGCTGCTTTCTTTTCATCATTCCATGTCACATTCCTTTTTCTCTTTAGTAGTTCTATATTCTTAACTTGGTTGCTTTTCTCTCATTGCTGAGACAAAATATGGCACCCAACATTAAAAGAGAAAAGATTTATTTAGCTCACAGTATGTGGAGGTTTCAGGCCATAATTGGCTGGCTCCAAGGCAAGGTGGCACATGGAAGAAGGGCAAAAGTTCATGACCATGGAAAACAGCAAAAGCAAAAATGAGAGAGAGGGGAGACAAACCGCTGTCTGTCCCTTATACTATATCAAGTCTATTGTGATTAGGGTGGTGTCAATCCAGTCCAAGGGCCAATCCAGCAATCACCCATTTTTAATGCCAGCACCCTTAATCCTATCACTAAACCATGATGAATCAAGCACACACTCTAGATTCAGCCACCTCTGAAAAAGTTTCATCTAAAACTCTGTGAGGGAACAGCTACACACAAACTGTAATAATCCTCTGTCTAAAGGTGCTGCATCTGTTGGCTCTAACCAAGTGGTTCTCAACCACAGTAGATTTTGCTTCCTACTGAGTATTTCATACTGCTTAGAGACATTTTTGATTTTCACTATTAAGAAGTGGTCCTGCCACCTGGTAAGTAGAGGCCAAAGCTGTGCTAAATGTCCTAGCTTGCACAGGACAGTCCCTCACAACAAATAATTATCTGGCCCCCACAAATGTCAACAGGGCTGAGACTGAAAAGCCATGCCATTGCTGTTTTATCATCACATTATCCACCAGCATAATAATAATAGCTGACATTTGGTTTAGACTATGTGTCAGACACTGTTCTAAAATTATGCATTTATTCACCTCATTATTCCTCACACATCAATCGTACGAAGTACGTCCTATTATTATCTTTGTCATGCAGGTATGACACCAAGGCATGAAAAGGTTAAAGATCTTGCTCAAGGTAAAGTTTGGAAGCTAGGATTTGAATCCAGTCTGTCTGGCTCCAAAGCCTACATTTTTAACCATTATATTATAGGGCCATGAGTCTATACTTTTTCCTATATTTGTTTTCTTGTACTAGTGTATTACTCCATGAGAACAGAGACCATTGGGCTTGCTTATCCCAGGATCTTGTCTGTCTAGACCCATAGGTGATCTAAAATCTTAAATAAATAAAGAGTTCTATATGTCCTTCTAACATTACTTCACATGCTTTTCCCAAAGCCCACTTCTTATCTATTTTCCTTTCTACCCTTGAGGCATGCCACATTCAAGATATTTCCTTTCTAATTTAGTCCACACTTCACCTAGTCCACACTCTCATCCTCTGTTCAAACTCAGATAACTACATCCATTTATTTCTACTCCGACACCTCAAATCTTACATAATACATTTAAAAATCTATCCATATATCTACATAGTTCTCTTGGCAGAAATAACTTTAAGGATCATAATTCTCATATAATATGCTTTACATATGAAAAATAAGACAAAAATTCAGCAAGATCCTTAAAAAAATTTCATTTTTTTCTTTCATTTCTGAAATTTTAATGCAACTTTGAAAGGCTAGTGGGAGAAAAGACTTTGTAGAAGATCTTGGAATACCAGGTCCCCCAGAGCTTACTTGGTCAGATACTCTTTCTCACTTTCAGTTGGAGTAATACCTTCATTCAGGCATTGACAGCCCCAGGTTCATATTTTCTACATTTCTAACCTTCAAGACAATATGTCCCACAGGATGACGTGTAATCTAGAATAATTTTCACATTTGTCTCTTATTTTATTCCAAAATCATTGGAATTGTGGTTCTTTCCCTGAGGAAGTTTTTAAAGTAGATGGAAAGAGACAAAATTTGGCTTCCTCTTACATCTGACATTATGATGTAAACTGTTCTGTACTCCAAGAAAAAACACTGCAAGAATAAGTCACAGTTCTCCAAATTGTTTCAGGGAGTATAGCATAGCAAAGATGATTTACATCCAGATAATGCAGCCAGTTGTATATTTAATAATTAGGACAAGAAAAATATTTCACAGTTAATATGTTTATATTACCTATACTTTCTGCCATGGAGGTCACATAAAATATTAGGTAGGATTTATTCTTGTTAAAAACCATCTAAACAGCATTTACTTAAGCTGTAAGAAGTAATTTCCATTTATTATGGGGAAGAAAGGAATGAAAAACAAATAAACATCACACAACAAACTTCAGTGCAACAATCACACAAATCCTGCTTGTGGGACATTTGACAAGACACTGGGCCTGCTCTCTTCAAAAAGTCAATGTTAGGGGGAAAAACAGTAGGTGGAATATACTAGATTAGTAGATTAAATCCAGGAGCCTACCCAAGGGTAACCTGGCTAAAGAGCAGAGAATAAAATAATTAAAGGAAGGCAGTTGAAAAAGAAATGTACATAAGATGATATTAGGAAAATACTAATTTTCTAAGTTGTGCTGTTAATTAAGGTTATGTAGAATAGTGTAATTATTCTGAGTATATCTGATATCTAGGAGTGAAGCTTGCCATGATATCTGCAACTTATTTTTAAGTGTATCTTCAAAATCCACAAACATGGGGATTTAGCAATATGCTAGTAGATGTTTGCTGTGACATTCTTTCAACTTTTGTATGTTTGAAATGTTGAATGTAAAAATGTTGAAAAAGAGCTAATGGTAGTGCTTTAGAATATCACCCATCAAAGCTACATCCCACTTACATTTGTCATTCTGGGTCTTTATCAATAACTAATTCATGAAAATTCCCTATCTTATTGTCTTTAATATTACATTAGTGTACAGGCTCCACATGGTAAGGCCTTTGTATAGAGAGATAAATACATATCAATCTACTTTCTTTACTCAAATCTTCTACAACTTCTAGGTAAGACTGAAAAGAACTGAATTTGAAAGTCCCAAGTGGAGATGATAGGTACCAGATTAAAACCACTGTGTGGACACTGGGTTAGATCAGGTTTTCAGACTTGTCATTAACATCTGTATGGTATTGGCCAAGTCACTTAAATATTTAGATAGATTGAGTCTCAATTTCATCTATTTTCAAGAACTTGTAGAGCATATTTAAAACTTTGATCTGAAATGTGCAGTACAAAATCCATGATGTACTTATGTTTTTCACATTATAGAGCAATTGAAATGCGGCGCAAAGCTCTTATAAATATTTAACAGGAAAACCACAGCATAGCAAGAAGAATCCAGCAATACAGATCTGTAAAGTCTCATTGAAGCCACTCATTATACAGGTAAATCAAGTGACTTTATGTCCTCAAAAATTATAATGAGTATAAAGGAATGTGATTCTGTGGATTTTATGAAAGTTATTGGTAAGCCATTACATATGACAATGTGTTTATCCTTTTATCTCAAACACCAACAAGTGTAAAATTAGTGACACCATTAATAGCTGAAACATTCAGTGTCAAATGCATATCATGTTCTTATTGAATTCCTCAAATGTAGTAGCCACCAATTTAAGGGAGAAAACCACTAATTTTTAAGCTTTCTAGGATGCTCCAAGCATAAAACCATGAGTATCTGAGGACCTGAGAGCTATAAATCACATTAAACAATATGGTCATATATGCCAGTGCTTTCTATGTTTAATTCAAGTCAGTGGTGATTTGAAACAAGGCCCTGAATATTAGATAAAACATTAGCTCTGAGCAATAAAATAAATGCTATAAAAAATTGTGATTGCTCGGAAGCTTAATCCACCTATTTGATTCCATCAGTTTGTTGATTCAGCAATACTGCAATAAGAGGCTATTTTGAGAATGTTACGCACTTCATCAGCTCTCTCCCAACAGGATGATATTGAATAAACATGGAAACTAATCATGTATTTGGATGAGATTTTCAGCACATACAGGGATACCATATTCTTAAGCACACTTTTAACTACATCTTCACATTTTTGGTTGTGTTGAAGTAGAACAGAAGCTCCTTTAATCAGCAACACTTTAAAGCAGAAATAAAAGTGAAAAGGATTCAAATCCCAACTTATTTCCTGATAAGCATACAATTTTGCTAAAAAAGTATATTTGACTTCACTACAGATGCTCTTCTAGTGTTCCACTGATTATATTTTTATAGGAAATATATTTTTCTTTACTATTTTCATTACAGAAGAGTCTTGATTTTTCATCCTTTGCTTATTCATTTAAGAAGTATTTACTAAGAACTAGGCGTATATAAAAACATGATGGGTATGTTAGAAATATGAACAGCCTAGTACATGAGCTTAGAGGGAGGACATCCAACCCATGCCGGGTTTGTGAGCAGTGGAAATGTTGATAGGAATTTTGCTGTGAGATGTGACACATGTAGAACTGAAAGTGTTAGGGAGAGCACAGGAGTATCAGAAACACAGACTGATCTTCTAAGTTCAAAATGTGTGGAACATAAAGTAGGGGTTACAAAAACCATTGAGGGCTCAGTGCTGAGAGATGATCAAGACAAATTTGAAAATTAATCCATGAGAAAAGCTAGACTTTATTGTAAGAGCAAAGAGCTAGCGATTTGAAGAAGTGTAAGAAAATTATTAACATGAGAGAATGTGTATTCTAGGAAGTGATGCTGGCATTTACATAGAAGCTGGAGCAGCCATGCCTGTGTATCTATTACAGGGTTACTGTCATAAGCAAAACAAACAAACAAATAAAATGTGTGTGAATTAAGGCTATAGTGAGTCTGGAAAAAAAGAGACAGACTAAAAAAACCAAAATACTCACAAATACCTTTTTAAGTTTAGCTATATGGAAAGCTGGTCTGAAATGCAAAATTTGAGGTGGGATTATAGACATGAATTGCAAAAAATCAACGTGTGATATTTATGAACAGCTATATTTCAAAATATTTTTGTTTGATAATGTTCTAATCAAAACATCAACTCTATAACCCTAGTTAGTACTCGAGAGGTTGAGGCAGGAAAATTGCCTTGCGTTTGATGCTAGCCTAGGATATATAAGTAAATTCAAGGCCAAATTGCACTACATAGTGAGGCTTTGCCCCCAAAATAAATAAATAAATAGATAAATAGATAAATAAATCAATCAACAAAGAGAATACAAGCCAAACAAAAAATACAATAAGATAAGATTGCATTTTCTCATACATTTTATTTTTTCCTAAACGATAAATTCATCCTTTAAACTCATTGATGGAATAAATTCAACACATACGGTATATATGAACCTAATTTTATAAACTCCACATATTTTGTAGCACATAGATTCCAATAAAAAGTGTCAAATAAGATAAAGTTTCATCTAGCTTTGTTTTATCAAACAGATGCAATATGTTTTATTAAAAATGCAAAGTACAAAATTACAGGCTGTGGGCTAGCTCCCTGACTCCCTTTTTCCTCAGTGACACTCTGTTTTGGGGGTGATGGTATCAGATACCTCTCCCAGGGCAGCAGTCAACAGCCAAGTGTGAGGCTCACACCTTGTCAGTGTTATGCCCCAATTTTCACTCCATCTCTTACTACATACTGAGGGGTAAGGATAGGATTATGGAAGAAAGGAGGATTTTTGTCTCCCAAGATTATGGCCTGGTATTTATAGTTCCCCCTTTCACTTTTCTTGAATTCCTTTCCTATCCTTTCATTACTTCCTTACCCAGAAAAATCAACCCATCCACATGGCTAGACTTCAGTGTCCACAGTAATTCTCCTACCCCAGTAAAGGGACCCTTAGAGGGCCATGCTAATCTCACAGCCTTCAATTATAATGACACAGAGTGGAAGGCTCCATTTTATCTAGTATCTTAGTTTCCAATTTCTTGATTTCTTCAAGGTTCAAAATTTGGAGGTGAGGTGTGATGTCTTTCACT
This sequence comes from Hydrochoerus hydrochaeris, assembly GCA_004027455.1. Classification (NCBI taxonomy): domain Eukaryota; kingdom Metazoa; phylum Chordata; class Mammalia; order Rodentia; family Hydrochaeridae; genus Hydrochoerus; species Hydrochoerus hydrochaeris. Next base: position 437,235 of record PVLA01000341.1, on the reverse strand, counting down.
TCTAAAGTAATTGATTCTCCTTTTTCTAACTCGTCTTCTCTCAGTGTGCTAAAAGAGGCAGAATAGCAGCTCGATGACAATTTCCAGCTCTATGCTAGACAAGTCTGGCTATGTTTATGTTGTCTCATTTATAGAACAGAGACTATAAAATCCTTTTTTTTCTCAAGTTTTTAAAAGTAGGATTAAATGAGCCAATTTATGTAATATGCTTAGCATATGACCTAGCACTAAGGAAGTGTTAGTCAAATACATTTTATTAATTCTGAAAGAGACTGGAGCTTTTTTTCGTTTGTATTACTTTTCTGTCCAGGTCACTCTGGCTAGCTTCTTTAGGACCTGAAACCCATATATACTTAGTTCATTCTCCTTCATGAATTCCTGAGGTAGCATCTCCTCTGCTATTATTTTCAGTTCTTCTTATCAGCCTGTCTAGATTTACCTGAACTTCTCCAATCTCCATCAGGTTATTCTGCTTCTTAATGGCATTGCGTTTTCTTTTGTTTTGCTTTGCTTTTAGTATATTTGTTGATATAACATGCTTTCTAACAACATTCCTGGGCTTTATGATAATTCTCTCCTTAAAACACCGGCCACCTAAGGAAACACTTTCACACCCCCTAATACACAATGGTCATTCCTGATTGTCTATTAATTCACTAATTTATGTTTTATTTATTCTGGCTATGATAATCTGTTTTCCTACACTCAGGTACTTCACAGATGTAGTAGAAAAGGCAGGCAATTGTACTGCCATGCAAGGAATAATGACTTTTATCAGTAGAGTAGGTAATATATAAAATGCTTACATAAAACAGCACCAAGCACATGGTAAAGGCTGTCAAATATCACATAGCTTACTGGGATGTGTAAGAGTGTCTCTAGAAGATGCATATGATTACTGACTTACATGATCAATAATGAACAGACTTCCAGGAAATAGAGGAAGGGATTGAGGAGCAATATGCAATCTATGTCGAGGGAGAAATATTTATCATGCTAACAATACAGGAATATACACTAAAACACCATTTGATATCCAAAACCTCCAGGATTGCTCAAAGAATAGAACTGGAGTTGGGAGAAGTTCAGTAGGGGAAGAATGTGGGCAGCTACTTGGGTAGATATCAGATAATCAGTCTCTTTCATGTCATGCCCAGTATTGAATCTGCAGCAGAAAGAATTGTTTCCAAATGGTTTAGTGGCTACTTGGTAACAGATGAGATCCTAGAGAGTTAATATTAACTATCCAATTTAAACTTTAAATAAAATGCAATGTAGATAGATATTAGCTCCATTTTGTTGACATGGAAATCAATGTTGTCAACCACAAAAATGGTTCAGGAGGGTTTGAACTGAGGGTAACGACTGCAGAATTTCTATTCTACTGTACTGTGGAAAGGATATACTAAGGAGGCAGAGAGTAGAAAGTGGCACTGACATATTTTAAGCCAAAGAATAATGTGAGAAAACCCCCAAATTTATCATAATTGTGCAGCAGGATGGAGAATATATGGAAGAAGGAAGAGTTTAGATATAAAAATAAAGCACATTAAAATCTAAAACAGTCCTCTGGTGAGAGATCTGATAGGAGTCTAAACAAAGATGGTTTAAAATTTAAAGAAAATGCAGGACCTAATACTTATTTGGGAATTTACCTGACAACATCAGTATTCTCAAAATGCTCACAGATATCTTGCCACTCAACTCTCAAGTTATCAAGGGTCCTTAATGACTAAAGGACAAGAAAAAGAGAGAAGGAAGAAAGAATTGCTCCTGCAATCGGCCCTATTAAGAACATTTTGAGAATGAAGTTCTTAAAGAAAATGAGGCTTTAGCTCAAAACTCATTTTTTAAATAGTGAATTAGGAAGCAATTCTAAGTCTATGAATATAATTAGGAAGCAATTCTAAGTCTATGAAATTAGGGGGAGGTAAAGTGAAAATTCTCAGATAAGCTATAGTCAAAAGAACAGGCTACAGTTTCATCATAGTTAATAGATGGGAGATGAGAGGGGGTTAGCTAAGGCTGTGGAAGCAATTTTTATGTTTCCTCACAGAGATTATTTACTTAATTTAAATATTTCTAAGACTCAGGTGTGCCCAACAGTGTGGCCCAGAAATGACAAATGTCCTTTCCTGGACCCCAGCAATGATTTTTAAAAATTTATATTTGGAAACAATATAAATGCGGGAAACAATATCTTTAATACACATTTTGACTTGCCGAGAGTCTGTTTTTTATTAATGTTGCCAGTTTTTCCTTGAAAAGCAGGATGAGTGGGCTTTGGAGAGACTTCAGAAACTACACAAAAATCTGAACAAGAGTCTCTGTTCTTGTAGTGTTGAGGGGAGGGAGCTTAAATGTCTCTGTGAATAAACTACAAATGGAATAAGGTCCACCTAGTCCAAGAGGAAACTCAGTGTCCATGAAATGAACCCATATAAATGTTGGTAGGAAAAATTTCTGTTATGGTTTTACCTAGAAATTCCCTCATGTATTCAGAGGCGAGACCTTTGGAAGGTGCCTGGTTTATGGGTGCGGTTAGAGCTGACCTACTAAGAGGAGCCCTTTATGACTTCTCCCTTCACTCTCTGCTTTCCATGGGCCATATCATGAAGGCATTTTTCCTCTGCCATGCAGTCCTGCCTTGGAGCCAGTGGACTAAGGACGGAAATGAATAAAGCTCTACTTCTTCAAATTGTGGGTTTGGGTTACTTTGCCTCAGCCATGAGGGAAGGAATGAGGACAATACTCATGATAGAATTCAAAACAGAGAGGAAAGAATGGGATCTTAGGCCAACTGATTCATAGATCAGAAACTCAGATTCTACCTTCAAATGATCCCTTAATGACATCATACTGAACAAAACAAGACAAGCTTTTTGGGTAGCATTCCAGCAGAAGAGCTTCATTGTTTTTCCATTACCTGCATGAAAGGCAATTTGTGATCACACGGCCAGGGTTGTTAAAAGGTAAGTATCAGTACATCACTACTTTAGGTATATTGAGTAAAAGACACACATCTTTTTCCCATCCATACAGGGATTTTGAAAAGATCTGAGGAGAGTTTAAACATTTATGAGGGATGGAAAGGTCAGTTAATACAATGCTTAAAAATGGCTTCATGAGTTCTCAGATAATAGAGTGAGGCTGATCACCCAGAGGTCCTTCATCTAACTCTAGAAGTCCAGACCACCACTTTGTACTGTTGCTTCCCTAGTGTCTGTGTCCTCCCTCCTTATTAGAAGCCACCCCTTCCCCACCCCTAGGTGGCAGACATTACATATTCTGGATTTGGCTATTTCACTCATGAAAGTGACCTACTATTTTGCTCATATGCTTATAGAATTGCTTGAGCATCAACACAATTCCCCAGGGTCAGCAGTACCACGAGGGAGCCAGGACACAGTCAGCTGAGGTTGCTGAGAGATGTTGAACAAACGTAAATTTTTACAAACATCCATATTGGATTGTCAAGTCAAATCGATGCTATTCATGTGCCCACTTTTTTTTTTTTTGTCTTTTGTGTAACTTTGGCAGTCAGTTCAGTGTGACTGTACCCACGCACTTGAGAAAAGAATTGCATTAAAAATCTAAACTTTGAGATCACAATCATAATGTTAAGTGAAATAAATCAGATATACAAGTGTAAATATTGCAAAGTTTCTCTTATACAAGAAACCCAAACTATAAAGAGCAAAATAAAGAATAAATAATAGAGACAAACAAGTTACACAAAAGCTTATGTAATATTTTTTATATCACAGTGGTAGATTTGAAGTAAGACTATTCTTTTTCTGGAATAACTCCAATCTGGAAAAAGGAAATAAACAAAAACCATGAAAAGAGGACAATATCATAAGTAGTAGAAAATGGGAGGATAAAATAGCTTTTTAGAGACAGAGATGTTTGGATGAGAGTGAGGTTACAGCTAGCACTGAGGCGCTGGCCAGTGGGAGGGATGATGTAGAGAACAGAAGGATCCCCCTGTGAACCTCCCTGCCAGGCATTTGATCTGCAAGTAGCAGGCAGCCTTCTCCAGACCTACTCCCTCTTCCCCAGGTGAGAGCAACTGCAACTAACTTCAAGTTGGGGAAAAATCAAGCAGTGTCACTGAGTTACCTTGAATAGGGAGAGTTTAGTTGGCTGCGTGAGTTTGAAGCTCATTCTTATTCTGAGGCTGCATTTATGTCCTTTGGCGATATTGAAGTTTAGCTTGCATATGGCCTGAGTTAGTCTTCAACAAAGCTGTTCTTCACGTTATCTTCTTACATGCACCCTGGCAACAAGTACTATGCCACACAAAATTACTCCGCCTTTTAGATTTCATTTCCCTTTCCTCTTGTTTATTCCCCTTAAAAATAATAAATAAAATTTTCTTATAAACAATAGGAAAGACACTGCTTACACAGATGCCCCCTGAGTCCGCAGCAGGCATCTGCTCTCGGGTTCCCCCAGAACACCAAGCAGTAATAACATCTTACGATATTCTTCCTAAGGGTGTTTAAATTTAATTAGGGTTCAAAGCATTCAACTGAAGGTCATGTGCTCAAAGGTAGAAGTTTAGGTGTTGAGAATGTGACTGGGGGTTGAGGACAGAGATGAAGACGTTAATAAGGGCCTTCCTGTGGAGGCCACTGGTGTCAGTCCTCCTCCTAAGGAGTAATCATGTCGACCAGTCAGTCCCATGAGGTGAGAACCTATTTTGCTCTCATGTCTCGATAATTACACTCATCTGATATTTACATGAATTACTTGTAATTATATGGACTTCTCATAACTTTCATAAGCCAGTCAGAAGATCTAATTCACATCCAGTTCTCACAGGGAGTGGGTGGCAGTGCTGGGATGTAAGCCAGGTTTTTCTGATGTCAAAGGCCAGTTTTGATCTATCCCATATGACCTCTCAGGGAGACATCACTGGTTTTACTTTAATTTATTCCCCTAAGTTAACCCATCTCTTGCTGCTCTAAAATGCCACATTGACACCAACCTTACTTTCTAAGATTACTCTCTGCCTATTCTTTTTGATCTTCCTTTAGCAGAAAATAGATTTTACATCATATGAGGTGTAAGAATTCTTCTTATAGGTCAAGCACAAGATACTATCCTTCTGTAGTCTCTGCTGCAGAATAATACCAACACTCATATTGCCATTATTTGCCAAAGTTGCTAATGGACTTTCAATGGCCACCCAGTTAATAGTTTATTTACCTTCTCTGAAGCAATTTTTTAAACATAGAAATAAATAAGGTGGTGATTTCACAAATATGAAAAAGTTTTTTATTTCTTAGTTGCTTTTTTAACCTTATGGTTATAATTTTAATTTCCTAATATTTTATTCTAATAAGGTATACTACCTATAACTAAACAATGATTTTAAGTGTTACTGGTATGTATACGTACTAGTTTTACTTGTTTATGTAAATAAAATCATACACATTGTGAATATTTAGAGAAAGTGGAAATCACGAAGTGTACCGTGAGACCATGATTGATGATATAGCACAGGTAAAGTGTATTTAGTTGCGCGGATCATAATTAATAAGCACATGGATTGAAAGAATAAAAAAGGGCACCAGTCTGGCATGCCACAGACTGCCTTCCTATTTTCCCTCTTTTTAAAGATAACGTCCCAAAGAATTTGTGAAGATTCTTATGCTAGCTTTCAGAGGCAAATCATCACGATGTCAGCTCTGACAATTTGCTGTGAAGATTAAACCTTCTGTGGGTCGTGTTTTTTAGAAATAAGTAGAAAATGAAGCAGAACATTTCCTGCATTTGTGTCTTTTCCAAGAAACCAGATTCTCCCCACTTCCGTCAGGTCGCCATTCATAACCCACTGATGTGTGACCTGACAGGGCTCGTGGAGGGTAATGAACTACTGACTAGAGCCACCTTTCCCTATGCTATAACAATTTCAGGTCTTAGACATAAATTAAATCTTCCCTGATGTATAGAATAAGCAGTGTGTCAGGTTAAATGTATGGGCTGTGATGGGAGCTTCTGTTTTATCTACTCCTTGCAAAAGCTAATTGATGAAGATGACAGACAAAAGAAGGTACTTGCTCTCAAAAATAAACGCTCCACAAAGCAATCTCATGCTTCACCTAGAGCAATGTGTTTCTCACGGGTCTTTTGTTATTCTGTAACATATTAAATTATCCTTCCAATTACCTTGGCAAGTAAAACAAGGGCTCCTAATATCCCGATGACTTTTAGGTTATTACCCTAGCTGTCAGTTACAAATGATAATGGAGGCATCTTAATTAGTAAGTACGATGAAAATACGCAAAGTGTTCACATTGTATAAAACTTGTGTCTAAAGCAACGAAAAATCTGCATATTGGATAAATCCTTTCTCCTTTTGATCAGCAATTTAGACCTTTTTTCCTGTCCAAGGCTGATATGTAGCAATAGTAATAGAAATAAAAATAGAAATTGAAGCAATCTTAAAGATACAATACGTGGCCCACCCACTTCCTCACCTTTTCCATTGGATGCTCTTAGTTAGGGATGAGATGGAAAGTGATCATTTAAAGCTGCGTTTTAACCAGTTCACCTTCAGAACAATAGCAACATTAACAAAGAGTCCGCCCTAATAAAAGGCCTGTGCACAGTCCGCTTAAGCCATGTAAAGTGTTCCTTTATTCTGCTTAGCACGGTCTCCCCCAGAGGCTACCGTTTTCAAGCTGGTATTTAGACTGGGCAGGAACAAAGCGTTACTAGAAAGCAGGGATTCTTGACCAGTACAAGCTGCTCCGCTTTCCGTAATTCTTAAAAAATATAGCAACTCAATGAAAAAGAACCAATACCTTCAAGTGAGAACATTCCAGCACAGGAGTATCTGTCTTGTCAGCTGCTGTGCAGAATGTGTTGCAGGGCATCTAGTCCTCTCTTCTTAGCTGCGGGTCTGCTGGCCGGCTGCAGCCAACATAAGGAACGTTTACCACACGTATGTGGTGTTCATCCGCAATCAGAGACTAGCCGCTAGGCTCAGTGCGCTCGCCTGCAGGCACCAGATATTAGACCCTCTGCACCGGATTGGCTGCTCCTCTCACAGTACTCCTCTGCCTTAACCTTTGACAGTTCAATGCATTTCCCCTAGGGATACAGGCAGAGAACTGCTGGTTGGGGAATCAGTGGCAGCTTTCATTGAGCTGGTTTAAGCAAAATCAATGATACAAATTTCTAAGAATATGACTGATGTTTAATTTCTCAGTAGTCTAAGTAATCTACCCAGGAGAAATCTAGTAAAATGGATATAATTTAACAGTAGCAGCTTTGTGTTTCCTCTCTGAAAATACCTTAAGTTTAATACATAAATAATACACCACCAAAGTGATCAGGTGGCTTTTTACTGCACGGCATGTCTGTATAACCAACGTTAAATCAAAACAGATGGGGATGACAGAATATATTAAGAGGGCTATTTAAAATGCCAGGAGATGCAGATGAATAATTTCACTGAAGCCTTCTCACAAAAAGTGTTATAAATCATTCATACAAAATGCTCTTACACTATTCATGATTCATTTTATATACCTCTTATTATAAAAACATAAAAATCAGTGACAAATGATAAAGCTTTTATTGATACAAGTCTGGAAGAAAAGTAACAGAAAAATTTTTTTTTACTCTATGAGAGTAGCCAAAATGAGAAAAGAACAAAAAAGTACATCTTCGTCATCGTCTCACATACTGGACTCAATTTGGTCAAGGATTTAGGTAGAATGATGTATTAAAAAATATTCATAGGTAAATAAGTGTTTTAAAAATCAGAAGTTTTAAATTAAAGGTGATAAATTGATCACACACATTTAACCTTTTATTTCTTAGAGTCACTAAAATGACAGTAACATTTTTATTTCAAAAACCATAGAACCAAAAGGACAACAAAATAGAAGAAAATAGCAAAGCAAATTTAGTAGTAAGCAGAAGAATACATGGCCAATCAATAGACAGCTGATCAAAAGCTGGGATATAACTTATTGGTTAACATGCACAAGACTTACATCCCCAGCCCTGAGGAGAGAGGCGACAGGGAAAGAAAGAGAATCACAATCAGCTACCAATGGGCCAGAGCAAGAAACAGCATTTTCAATCCACCAACCCCAATGAGCTCTGAATTCAGCGGTCTAATGGACCCATGGAAGAGATGAGGAAAGTGGGGTCTTAGAACAGCAGGTGGCCCCCACTGCACTTAAAGTATACTGTTTGCAGAGGAGCAGACAGAGGGTCTCTAAACTGATCCGGTAGAGAATGACAATACCAAACTGAAAATCTGGAGTTAATGGGAGACAATATAAACAGCCTACACCTTCTTCCTCCACTCAGCCCCCCAGGAGATAGTTAGCAAAGTGTTTACAGAGAGGGAATTGGAAAAGTATCCTCTGCAGAGCCCCGCCATGCCAACAGGCTGAGAGGCATTCCTATGTGATACTCCCTAAGAAATGGCCCGCCCAGATCACACAGCACGTGCTTTCACACTGCAGTGGTACACAGAAGTGCTGAAGCAACATCCAGGATTTGGAGGCAGATTTATTTGATGTCAGAAGGCACAGGTTTGGAACATTCCCAAAATATCAGGTCTTAATTTCTGGTTGTTTAGGCTTTATATGGGATAAACAAACAGGAAGTACAGAGGCACAGTTGGGGATTGGTTCTTAAAATATGCTTCATAGTGGCCAGCTATGTATCACAGTGACCAGTAACTCTCCTGATTTTCACTTTGGTATTGTCATTCTCTACCAGATCAATTTAGAGACCCTCTGTTTTCTCCTCTGCAAACAGTATACTTTAAGGCCAGCTATGTGTCACAGCTATGCATCTCCTGCTACGGCTTCCTGCCATAGCAGGAGAGCCTTGGCCACAGAGGCGGAAGCAATGGGATTTGTGACAGGAACTATTACCTGGGCAAATAAGAAACTGAAGAATGCTGGCTGTGGGGAGGTAATTTCTATTACATATCCCTCCTCTTTTAGTTTCCTCAGCAAATTTTTGCTGGGCATGCTACACATGATCTCCTTAAACAAGGCCCAACTAGAAGCACTACTCTGGCAAGGAAGGGCATGAGGAGTTAATCTGATCTAGGTGAGTGTCCAGTGTGCCTTGGACACTCATCAAATCACTATCATTTGTAAGAGCCTTACTGATTATTTGCTGATCTCTCAGGGAAATCACCCATAGAGCTAAAGCAAAGCAAGGGCCTGGTAAGCAGACTGAAAAGGCACAGAAATCAAGGGGATTACATACAGAGCAGTCTCTTCAATGATGTCCTCAGGCTTCAGCTGTGTATGAACTGGTCAGCTCAGGAGTGACCAGAGTAAGGCTTTGAGTGCATCATCTCTTCAAAGTGAACTGTCTGGTCCAGCTAAATTCTTCAGTGGACCTAAAACTGAGTTCCTGAAACTTGTAGAGGTGGTTAATAATGTACCTGGGTTGTGTGTATGCTGGAATGCCCACAGGAATAGCTGGTCTTTCAGTAAGTTTTTATGGAGCTGGTTACAGGTTGTTCCTCTTTTAGAATTTGTATGATTTTTTTTTAAAGCAGGACCCTACATATTTTTATTGCCTTGGCTAATTGAGTAGGTACAGATGAGCACTAAATCATGTTGGGTGGAGTTCAGGGCCAGCGACACAGACACTGAGGCCTGAGCTGGCTGCAGGATTATGGGTGCCCACATTGTGGCTTTGCTTGTAGAAAGCATAATGGGGGAAGATCTGGCTCTGTGTCATTGGTGGAGGTTTTCAAATAGCAGCAGGGAGCAGTAGCAGGAGAGCTCTGGCCAAAATAACTTTGTCCAAGGTGACCACAGCATATATGGCCTGTCCTAACAGAGCTGTTTCCATATGTAAACAGGGTATGCTCAGCATCTGTCAGGGGGTTTACTTTGAAGTCTAATAGGCTTGAGAACCGTTTATCAGATAGTGTCAGGCAGTGATGGTCAGTTGGGCCCAGCTCTGTGGGCAGGTACGTGGCAAGATTGAGTGGCTTTATCAGCACAAGAGTCAGGCAGGAATTTTGTATGAGAGTCTTTGGTACTGGGTGAGGTCCAGCACAGCATATGGCACCTGGACAGTTAGGCCTTTGCCAAAGGTGAGCTTGTCAGCTTTCTTGCTCTGAAGGACAGCGCCTATGGAGTACAGCAAAGGCTGGGAGGTGTGACTGAATCTATTTGTACAGGTAGGCCACTGGGCACTCCCAGGGGCTGACAGTCTGAGTAAACATGATTGTTTTTGTCAACTCAAATCCAGATTCTACAAAAGCCAGTAGCTCTAAGAAATGTGCAAAGTTTTTTTTTTTTTCTTGTAACCAATTTCTGCCAGATATTGTAGCAGAGTTTTTATGTCTTTCCAGCAGGTAGCTTGACTATCATTAATCGAAAATGTCTTTTGAAGAGGAAATAAGGTTTTGAACCACTGGGAGAGTTGATTCCAGGTCAGTTAAACCTGGAGTTCGGAATTGGGGTCTTTCGATTTAAAGACAAAGGGGAGTTCGCTGACAAGAGCCAACGGATGGCAGAAAAAGGCATTCTTTAGGTGCAGGCAGGTATACCAGCAGGCTGAGGGTGGCAGAAGGCTGAGGCAATGTTTATGGAGGGCAATCATGACAGCATTGGCAGCTAGGATATCCTAAATTGGCTGTACAGGCAGGAGAGGTATATTTTATCAATTTGACAGTCTATAAACTTTTTATGATACTGAAGCCTCATTTTTTTTCTTTCTTGGTGGACCATGTCAGAGCAGAAGTGGACAGAGAAACGGAATGTTCCAGAGCCAAATCTGTTTCTAGGGTCTCCCTGAAAATAGTGGGAGAGTTCTAAAACCCTTGTGGTAATTGAGTAACAGTCCAAAAATGGTCTGGGTTGGTAACTGCAGAATGCAAGGTGATGGCTGTATTGTTGGTGGCATGGAAATCCTGCTCAAGGTGATTAACAGTCCATCAGACTGCTGTGTGACTAGATGCCTGGTTGCACTTCCTGTGACATCTGACAGCAATGGGGGTCATGGTGAGGTGGCATGGTTGATGGCCAGACCTGGAAGAAAGTCTTTAGCTCCTACCTCTGGGAGGAGAGTTTTAAGAACTTGAGGATTGCAGTTATCTGGCTCAGGCTGATGCAGGTGTCATCTTCCTTTCAGGAAACAGTCAAAAGTGAAACTTCAGGGTTAAATGAGAGGGAGGCTGACCAGCTTGGTGCAAAGCAGATGGTCACTTCTAACTTGAAGAGGAGATCTTTTCCCAGAAGTGGTGTGGGGATTGGTTTGCACAGCAGATATCTTCCCAGGCTGCAAGTTTTTGCCTGTAGGAAGAGTGACAGGCAAGAGTTCCTGTTGCCCCAGTGATGGTACTATTGCTCCTGGTGTCCCAGCTGAAGAAGGGAGTCTAGTCTGGCCTAGTCTGAGCCCATCAGACCAATAGAAGTATTGTCATCTGATCTAGATCGAAGTTTTTGAAAGTTCTTATATTTTAATCTGAAGGGGTCAATTATTTTTTATGTTCATAGCCCATATAACTCTTAGCCAGTGGGTTTGGTTGGCTATCAGATTAAAAAAATTTTTTTATCTTTTTGAGATAGGGTTTCACTATGCAGTTCAGGCTGGCCTTGAGCTCACTTTGTAGCCCAGGCTGGTTTTGAACACAATGATCCTCCTGTCTCAACCACCCAAGAGCTGGGATTATAGGCGTGCACCACCATGCCCGGTCAAATACAATTTTCCTACAGCCATCAGGTGCTTTTCTTTTATGGGGTTTCTGGATAACAGTGGTTGATGGGCTTTTTGTCCCCCCTCTTTGGTGTCTTTGAGAAGCACTCGACTGGGCTGTTTCTAGATGGAGCTGACAGTCCAATTTTTCCTCAGTCAAAATGTGAAACACAGAAGAAATTTCCTCTCCCTCCTAAAATCTTTTGGTTCCTTTCTCTTTTGCAAAAGATATATCTGCCTGTTTCCTCTTAGCTGTTATTTTGCTCTTTATTTATATTTTGAGTTTCTATTATAAGGAGAACTATGAGAGAAACCATGTGATTGTTTAAGATTGTGCATTTGATTTATTTCACTGAACATTATAGTCTCAAGGTGCCTCCATTTTCTGACATCTAATTCAAGTTTATCTTTATGGTAAAGAAAAATGTCTTACTATTGAGATAACCCAATAATCCATTGAATTAGCATGAATGAGTCAATTCATCCATAAAGACAAAGACCTAATCATCTCTTAAAATCTCATCTGGTTCTACTTTCTAATATCAGCTGATGAGAATAAAATTTCAACCATAAGTGTCACAGGGGACAAACCAGAGCACATACCAGCACATCAGCTACACTATTTAATTTATAGCACCAATCTTCCAGCAATACAGCTTAGATTTCTATCCAGTTAAATATAATTACGTGGCACCCAAACTTTACTATTAGCTTCCCTGTTCAGTCACTAAGTAATGATAAGTGATGATCAGTGACAACAATTTCACTGCTTTTTAAAGTTCTCAGTGATTGGCTTCTTCATATATGTTAGTTCATGCACAGACAACAGAGTCTTTTGCTAATTGCCTCTTTGTGATAAAACCATGTAGAATGTTACAAGATGAACAATGAAAAGAGGAATTCATGTTCAGTGCAGACACCTTTAGAGGCACTGCCTGCATCCTCACTTGAAGATGAAACTCTATAGATGTACTCTAAAAAATACTCTGTGCTTCTGCGTGGTGTGTGTGTGTCTTTACTGAATTTTTTTTTTTAATCAAGGGCACAAAGGCAGGAAGGCAAGGAAGTAAGGAGCTGGTTCCTTGCTGGATTAGGACCCAAGTCTCCCGTGACATAATGAGAAAAACAGGATCAGATCCCAGCATAAAGGCTGAGAGGCAGAAAAGATGTGTGGTATCTTTCCTTACCAGTCATGAAGGTCGTGTCACAGCTGACAATCTTAAAAATAGTTTAAGGAAAGAGGAATTATAATGCATTTATTTATTCAAAGTCTTACATAAAAAAGGAAGCCCTCAGAAATGAAGGCCAGGCAAAGTTGTCCTTATTTTTTTTATTGGAAGTGCTTGGGACACAACCCAGGATCTTTATACTGAGCTACATTCCCAGAATTATCTTATTTTTACTTTGAGACAATATCAGTTAGTAAGTTGCCTAGGCTAGGCTCCAACTGATAATTCTCTTGCCTCAGTCTTGCAGAGTGTGGTGTGGGCCAGTGCACACCACACATGATTCAATAAAAGGCCTACTCTGGAAATGGTAAACCTTTTAGAGACTTAGTGCCAAACCTGCAACCTCAAAACCTACTTTATTTATTGCAAGGTACCAATTTGGCTCTGTTTTTTGATGCTCTGCTTCTGGGATGATGCTGGAGCAACTTGGTTCATGTGTGAACAGAGAGAGATCTGCGTGCCCGCTGTGGCGTGTGTGCCACGTTCACTGGTCTACTCTGATGGTATGATAGAGGGTGGGGGCCAACAAGACTTCCTATTCAAATTACTCTTTGTCTCTCTGTGAGTATTCCTTTTTTACTGGCACGAGGTAGGACCTCTTGGAATGATGGTCTTCAAGAAAGGGGAGAGAGTGAAATTTCTAGGTTTTCTGACTTGCTTTGGGATAGAGGGTATGATTTCTCTGGCTCCCTAGGAGAAGAGGAATTTGGTTTCCATGACTCACTTTGGGAGAAATATAGGCATGGGAGGAACTCAGACAAGTCTTTGCATCTGAGGCCTTTTAGCCTCCTTTAGTTGAAAATGCAGCTCTGTGTTGCTTAATGATGGGGTCCATACTGAGAATGCATCCCTAAGAGATGTGGCATTGTGGGAACATAGGGTGTACCTACCCAAATCCATGTGGAAAAGCCTAGAGCACATGTGAGCTACATGCTGTAGCCTACTGCTCCCAGTTATAAACCTGGGCTTTCTGTCACTGTACTGAATATTACAGATAATTGTGACATGATGGTAAGTATTTGTGCAGGAAAACAGAAAAGATACAGAGAAAAATATATTTTTTAATAAAGGTGAATCTATGTAGGACCTGCAGGTGCTGTGGGTGAGTTGGTGATGGAGAGATGCAAGACATGAAGGCCCAGGGCACGGCTGTGTGCATCTGCCCTGTGAAGACCATGCACTTATGGACTGTGCTTCATTTAGTAATAGTCACTTTTCCTCACTCATAAATTGGATTTAGCTTTTTATGACATTTTATACCTATGACTTTTAAATATTAACTTCTTGACTCTTATAACATTTACCTTAATATGCATACACAGTGTATAAAATATCATTTATATCCATCCTTTGTCTTTAAGCATTTTTCTACTTTTATTTTTTTAATTTTTAAACATTTTTAAAAACTTTCAAGTGTTGTCTTCCAATACTACTCGTCTACTCCTTGGTGACACCACCTGAAGTCCAACTAAGGTTCTTGGTATAGTCATACATAATGTAATCCTTTGAGAATTGCTTTAGTGTTGTCTTAATAGTTCCATTAGATGCAACAAGAACCTGGGCAAAAGTCTTTCTCAAATTGCAGGCCATAAAAACTGCTGTGACTCCTTGATCCATTGGTTGGATCAAAAAGGCAATGTTTGGAGGGTGAAGCATCATGTTGACACTGGAATCACCAATTTAAAAAAAAAACAGATGTGCATTACTGACAATGAGAAAATCTTGACAAGTATGTTCTTTATTAAACAGTAGAGCCATGGAATAGGGCACCTTGGAAGAAGAGACAGATCATCTCAGACACCTCTAGTTCACTATCAGTGTATACTTATTAATGTGCTTAAAGGTCATGTACTTCCCATTGTGCCAGATCATGAAGAGTTCCTTCAAACATTTATTAGCCTACAACATTCACACAAGTAAGTATGTAATACTGTTGTTAAGAACATTGAAACCCGGCATTAACTTGGTGTTATGGCTTCTGTTTGCATATCCCCCCAAAGCCTCACATGGCCATGAAGGGCTGCCCTCTTGAAGGCAGCTGAATCTAGCATATGTGATTGATTTTATTGTCTAGTTCTGGGATTGGTGGTATGAGTGCAGCATGCACCCAGGGTGGGTACCCGGCCTACTGTAAAAAGGAGGGATGGAAGTGTGCTCATCCCTTTTTTGCTCTTGTAGCTTTTGGTATCTGCCACAGCCATCATGAACAGTTGCCCCTCGCCATGCCACCCTGACTTGGAGCCAGCTGAATATCAACTGAAACCTCCAGAAATTTTGAGGTAAATAAACCTTTCCTTCCTTCATTTTGGGCATCAGGTATTTTGTCTCAGCAAGGAGAGAAAAGTAACTAAGACACTTGATCTCTGTATGGATCGAAGTCCTTTCAGGCTTTCATTTCTAGAATAGGGGGCTTTCATACATTCTGAAGGTTTCCTCTTGCTAGTATTTTTCCTCCACAATGTGCCTTCACATCATCAGTTGGAGCCTCACCAGTCGCTTTCACATTATGTAATGAATTATGATTCTTAAATCATTTAAGCTACCCAGAGCTAGCAATAAATGCCACATCATCATCAGATTCAGCCATTTCTTTCAACCTTGGAAACAAACTTATTTCCTTGGCTATGATAATAATGACACCAAAAAAGAGACTTTTCTGTGACTGATTCTTAATTTGGTTCACTAGACATTTTCCTATATCTGAATTAAGAGCTTCACTGACTTTTGCTGGTCTCATTGCCTTGAGTGAAGTGGATCCACCAGGTTCCACCACTGTGTTCTTATTCTTCAAGATTAGAGCTATGGTGAGATGGGAAAGGCTTCACTGGAGAACAATGATTTTATACCTTCATTGTCCTTGATCCTAGATCACTTTTGATTTGGGTTCCAAGTCAATCTCTCAACTTGGACTCTTACTGTCAACATTTTGTATACATAGAGACCATGAAGAACAAAGAGTGAGACTACATCAAGTGTAAGAGAGAATGATACCATCAAGACAGGAGAAAAACAGCATACTGTCTTATTGCAAACTGTACAGGAAATGCAGTGCAGGGAATATACAAAGGAGTAGCACAGTCATTTGTTATTACTCTAAGTGGTATGTCTCATACATGTTGCATGTGCCCTGCTTTTATATGATTGGCAGCCCAGTAGGTTTGACTACACCATTGCCATAAATATATGAGTCATGCATTGCACTATTACTGATAGCTGTGAGATCACTAGATGATAGGAATTTTTCGGCTCCATTCTTAAGACATCACCATCATACATGTGATTCTTTGTTGACTTAAAACTTATGCAGTGCACAGTATGCCAAAGCAACACACTTTGGAATATCATTTTCTGAGTCCAACAGAAACTATAAGAACTTGGAAGAAGCACATGGAGTGGTTTTGATGGTTACAAGTGGATTTGGAATTAAGATCAAGGGTTGCCCAATTCTGGGCCATAAATAGAATTGCTGAACATGGTATAATTTAGGCTTCCCCAAACTAATTATAACCCTTGTTTTACCATTCAACAAAATATTAGACTTGGATGAATCATATCCTCAGAAAAATTTAGAATATCAGCTTTTTCAACTCACCTTGCATACTGGCAATACCATGACAACCAAATATTTTAAACCTTAATGCCAATCAAAACCAAGGAAAATCTTATGATATACCAGAACTCTTAATAGAATGCTTTAACATTTTCTCACTTCTAACTGTAGTTCTCCCTGTATTCCCCTTTTGCTATCTCAGGTAAGTGTTCTGTAATGTTCTATAATGTCTTTTCTATAGGATACTTTGTTTAATGTCACAAATTACAGACATTAATAAAAACCCCTAGTATCTGAGTATTTTATTACTCAGTTTCCATTTAGTTTTCTGGCATTAATGATTAAAAAATGTGAATTCTTTCTGGAATTCCTCACTGAGAACAATGTGATGCTTCTTCAGAATTATCTATTTCAAGCACTTTCTTGTTAGAAGCATTCAGAGAAAATAACAGATTTTAAAATCAAATTAGAACATTCAAGAAGCCCTACTGGATGCTATAGTGCTGAAAAAAATCAAATTGAATAAAATACTTTACAAAAGGAACACACAAATACATTCATTATATTTTTCTCTAAAATATGTATAACATTTAAAAATTTAGAACTTATTAATAAACTGAAAAAAAATCCTGTAAAATAAAATATTCTTATGGCTTTGGCACTGGAGGCATTTTATTAAGTTGTAAAACAGTTACAAGTTTTGCTTCTCAGTGAGTTTTAAGCAAATAAAAGGCAACATTAATCAAGAATTTGAAAATACTTATTTTGTCACCAGGAAGCCCGGTCCTGACCCACTGAGGAACTGGCCTCTCATTGCCTTTGTCCTTAGACCTTGGTGGCCTTCATGAAAGAATTCAGTCAAAACAAACAGGTGGTGGCACAGGAGTAAGGTAGAATTGGTTCTGATTAGGTGTAGAGAGTTATACCTGCCACTACAAAGGCAGGTGGTGTCACAAAGACAACCTTACTGAGTATGAGTTCGGATACCATTTTATGCACCTGAGCATTATTCTTGGACCGGGGGAGCTAGGGAAATTATGTTGCTATCAACATTTTACTTAGAATTTACTTTGGAACTGCAAAATTTCTTTTTGTTCTTTTTAGATGGTAAGTGTTTCCTTAAATGTTAATCATTTACAAAAGATAAGTTCTTAATTTAAACCAGGTCCTAGCTCCAGGGAGGAGGATCTCCAAAGAAGGTGCAGGCCCTAGAGGTTAAGGAATGCTGAATGCCATGTTTCTGAACTAGGCAGCCAGGTGGCCAGATATCAGAAGGAAGGAATGTGCACAGTGTATGACCTTGGAACGTCATTGTGCCTTGTGGGATTGCTTTAGTCGGAGACCTTAGAAAATGATTATGAATGTATTATGCATTGTGTTTATTTCTTTACTTACCTGGCGGGCTACTATGGACTCCCCCCTTCTTGGACCCTCACACCCACTAATATCACACCCACTCTGCCTAACCATCTGATGCCTACTAAGGGCTTTGAGAAGATAATGGAGAGTGGACACAAAAGGACCTGGAAGCTACAGAAAATACTTTGTAAGACAGAATTTTTGGTTAGGAAATAAAATAAACATGTGTGTAGCACATATCATTAATTTCAGAATGTAGTCTAGAAGGCTAGCTTGGAAAAAACTGTGTTTTATGATGTTTCTAGTCAACCATTTATCTGTCTTTACTCATCAAACATTGAATGCTTCAGGTTTGTATCCAAATTTGTGTGAAACAGTGAGCTTTTTAATGGAATAAAAACACACTAGGAAGAAGTTGAACCATCCTAGTGTGTAATCCACCCTGCTAATTCCAGGCCCTCTACGGAACATATCCAGAGGCACTAAAGGGATGTCCCTCTGAATTTACCTCTCCCTATGCCTATGTGGTTTTCAAGCAGATTGTTTCTTTTTTCTTTTTTTTGAACTGGGGATCGAACTCACAACCCCTTGCTTGCCAGGCAGGCACTTAAGCCACTGAGCTAAATCCTGGGCCCAAACAGATACTTTCTGTATATCTGACTAACTTTAATTTGGCTTTGTCATGAGTAATTACAGACTTTTTCCTCAAACCTTTGCTTTTAGAAAGTAATTGAATAGTTTTCTATTTTGTATGGAAGTGAAATAATGATGGCAGACTGCCTATTTAGTTAAATTTGT
This sequence comes from Hydrochoerus hydrochaeris, assembly GCA_004027455.1. Lineage (NCBI taxonomy): Eukaryota > Metazoa > Chordata > Mammalia > Rodentia > Hydrochaeridae > Hydrochoerus > Hydrochoerus hydrochaeris. The sequence goes on along the minus strand of PVLA01000341.1, from coordinate 418,593 downwards.
ACATTTTTATCAGAACTTAGACTATAAAGTAAGGGAACTACTCACATTTTGGAAAATAAACCTTAACTATCAGTTCCAATTCCTAAAGCATATGCATATTGGTAAATGTGCTGCCGAAGTGAGCACGACATATGCGTGTTGGATACAGTATGCACTCTTGAGTCTTGGGTGATGACAGCACCTTTCCTCCCTGAGCACAAATTGTCATTGTTGATAGTTGTTCACTTCTTTTCAGTCTGTCACTGCTTTTGTCTGTTCATTTCAAAGCCATATTCAACTTCAGGTCTCAAACACAATATAGGTGCCAGTGTCTGGTTACCACGGCTGAAATGCTTTGCTTTAGAATTGCCTTAGCAGCTAACCTCCTTGGTCTAGATTTACCACCTTGACCTACTTCGCTCATTTCATTTCATGAAAGGGGAGACTTCTGATGTTGATTCATAAGAAAGTGTCCATCAGACCACAGTTCAGATAAAACTAATTATTATCCTGATAAATCACTCCATTCACATTAGCTCTTCTAAGCAACAGGCTGAAGAAATAAAATATGTCTTGTACTTGTATCTGTGTAATTCTGGAGGAGCATAGCCATTTCTACTTTAAAACATGTTTTAAAGTGTTACTTTAATTGCTTTGAAGAATTCATCCCTCATCCAAATTTACTATTATCTCCTTCCTCAGACACATTTAATTATGCTACCACTTACTGTTACTTAACTAGACTGAACTAAAGGAAGAGAAAGAAATAGATGAAGAAATTGAACTGAATGCATTTTTTTCAAAGCATCTTCCATTTCCTTGTATTTTGGGCCAAGGATAAGACAGAAGTTATTGTTAGAAGTCTTTACAAAAGGCTAAATCCTGCATTGAGAGCCAAGAAAGGAATTAGGAAAATGCAATAGTGTAAGTTCTAGGAGGAAGCTGAGTAAAACCAAAACCCAAAAAAAGTATTATTAAGGATCTGTGCTTCTTGTTTACCCACAAGTTCCTCTTCATTATTTTCATTGATGGACTCCACGACTTGGTGATATGGATAAAAGTCCATCATTCTTCATCTTTAATAGATCAAACATGAATATACCTAACCAATAAAGTATAAGCATGGCGTACTGGAGGCAGCTTTGTTAGGTAGATTTCAAGATTTTGTGCTAGTTTCTGCTGCTTCATCATATGCAAACCATGACATTGATTATTAAGATACATAATTTCAACATAGTTAGTTTAAATGTTGATCTAATGATTCATGAATTAGGTAGTATCTTATTTGAGATTTAGATAAGATGCTCCAATGAGTCAGAGGAGGTATGCTAGCAAAGAGCTGAAGAAAAAGAATTAAAATAATTTCATTCAAAGCTTCTTTCCTTATGTGGTTAACACAGAGGGGACTTCTTATCATGTTCTTTCAGGCTGACTGGGCCTTTTCTGCTTGGCAGATGTGAGCCTAATTTTTGGCAAACACACTCCATTTATAGTTTATGTGGCATCTAGCATGAGTGAATCCATTTGGGTTTGGTCTGGTTGGTTGGCCTAATGTAGGATTTTAATCCAAAACATTAACTTTTTATAATTTCATTGTTTTTATACTAAATGTTGTACTTTTTTTATTTAAAGAAAAAAACAGGAAAAAGGTAGAAATATTACAGAATTTCAAGAAAAGATAAAGAGTAAGAAATCACTAGTTGATAAATTACATATTGTTATTTTAGAAATAGTCATTCAAGTTACAGAATTAAAGCACACAAAGTGGCCAATAAAGCAGTGAGAGTGCAAATAGATCTGTTCAACAATCTGACAAGAACCTAGAAATATGGTCATCAATCCCACGCACCTAAACATAAATGCAGCTATATCTTTTATAGCACTTCCTATTTCCTCTTTTTTTACAATAGCAATTATACATTTTTAAAATTTTATTTAAAGAGAAGAGAAAAAAACAATACAGAAAAAAGGGTAGCAACATACAGACTTCTAAAAGAAAGAAAGAAAAAGGAAAATGAGAAAAAGCCCCACTAAGAAATCAGTAATTTATAAATTACGTACTGTCATCCTGGATGTAGTTGTTCAAGTTACAAAGTTAAAGGGTACATAGTAAATATTCAAACAGACTACAAACAGTTCTGCTCAAAGATCCAACAAAGATTCAGCAATATGGTCATCTATTTTACACACTCAAACATACATGCAGTTATATCCCTTAGAGCACTTTCTTTGCCTCTCTTTTTTACAATAGCAACTACACATTTTGGTTTTATTACTCTTGTAGTTCTTATTTACTTTTAACACTAGAGACACAATATGATATTTATAAATATGATTCTTATTTATTTCACTAATGAGGATAGTCTCCAGTTGTCTCCATTTGCCTATGAAGGCCTCAAGATCATCCTTTTTATAGCTGACTAATATTCCATTGTATAAAAATGCCACATCTTTTTCATCCACTCTGCAGTTGATGGGCATCTTGGTTGTTTCCAGGATTTAGCTATCACAAATTGTGCAGCTATGAACATGGGTGCACACATATCACTGTGATATGAACTTTTCAGTTCTTTGGGGAAAATACCCAGGAGGGGGATAGCTGGATTGAATGGGGCTTCCAATCCTAGTCTTCTGAGAATTCTCCATATGGATTTCCATAATGGTTGCACCAGTCTACACTTCCACCAACAGTGGAGCAGTGTTCCTTTTTCCCCACAGCCTCGCCAACATTTGTTATCAGTTGATTTCTTGATGGCAGCTATTCTTTCTGGAGTAAGGTGGAATCTCAATGCTGTTTTAATTTGCATTTCTTGAATGACCAGTGATAGTGAACATTTCTTCATGTATTTATTTGCCATTTGTATATCTTTCTCTGAGAACTGTGTATTCATCTCAGATGCCCATTTTTGGAGAGGGTCTTTGAATTTGGGGAGCTTGATGTTTTTCAATTCTTTATATATTCTGGACACAAGTCCTTTGTCTGAGGGGTTGCTAGTTAAAATTCTTTCCCACTTAAATGTTGTACATTTTGACAGAATTTCATTCTTAATTTCTCAGCTTAGAATCCTAGGATGGAACCCAATCCCTAATATAAGCAATGGAATTAATGACTAAATTTAAAATCAAGGGGAAACAAACACACTGGTTGTTACATTATTAAGAAGTACATTCTTTTAATTCATTTGCACTAAAATTTTATTATAATTCATCTTAATCTTTAAAGCATCTTTCTGTGTATGCACATCCTCAACACAGTAACATATAAAACTATTTGTGTATTACTTACAAGTTGCTAGAAAAGAGCAGACATAAATGATCTTAGGAAAGAGAATGAATAAATTAATAGAGAAAATTTGTGCCATATATATACTTGTGTCATATATATGCAATTTTACTGTTTTGCTTTAGAAAGTCCCTTGACTTTTGAAATTTTCTGGTTACTCATATATTCACTACTTCGTCACTGACTACATCTTCCTTCTTCGCCCCTTCTGTTTCTCCTCCCACTTCTCCATTTCTCCCCATCCTTTCTCTCCCTGTCCTCTTCCTCTTCCTTTTTCTTCTTCATCTTTTTTCTCTCTTCTTGTTCTCCCATTTTTTTCCAGATCCAAGTTGTGACTTAAGGCCAATTCCTTTAGCCCTTAGCCCCATGTACATTTTTTAGTATTTCTGTAATGCAAAACCACTGAAGATAAGTTTTCTGCATTTTTTTTTCTGAAAACGGCTCTTGCTCATATTAATTTAGGAAGGAAATTTCACTGGATATAGAATTCTAAGCTGACAAATAGTTTTTAGTACAATAGTGGTAGTGGTTTTTGTTTATTTATTAATGAGAAATCAGCCCTAAAAACCATGATTTCTATGGGTACTGTGTTTCTCTTCTTTATTACTTTTATAATTTCTCCTTTTATCTTTAAATTTTAGCTTTTGATTGTGACACAGGTGAGGTCGTCATTGGTTTTGTTTTATTTGGGATTTGCTGAGATCCTTTAATATATGGGTCTATGTGTTTGAGAAAACTGACTTCTGTTTTAGACTGCTTATTTTTGTTAACAGGTCTTGGATCTCTGTTCTTTCATGTTTTTTTCTGTACTTCAGTTTGAATAAGCTCAATGGAGCCATCTTCAAGCTCACTGAGCCTATCATTTGTGCATCTGTTTTACTCTTAAGCCCGCTGATGAATTTTTAAATCTCCAATAATCTATTTTATAATTCTAGAATTTTTTTAGTAATAGGGATCACATACAGTGCTTTGTGAGTGCTAGCCAAGCATTAACCACTCAGTTATATTCCAGATTTAGAATTTTTACTTCTTAAAGTGTACCTGACTAATAAAATCCTATATATGTATTACATGTAATGTGACCTTTGATATAGGTTCATATTGTGAAATGGTTATGACAGTTAACCTAATGAATATCTCTATCACTTCATTTAGTTATTTATTTTATTTATTTATTTTTGGGAAATGGTAGTGAGAATGAGTTCTTAAGCTGAGTAAGCATGAATTCTTAAGCTGTTGTAAATTTGTAATTCTCTACATTTTTAAATAGAACTTGCTTTGTAATGAACAGAGATATTTTTAATCAGAAGGGGGAAAAATAGCTTGGGAAATGGCTATTTTCCTAGATTTAAAAGGTAGTAGGAAGTGGTAGATTGTATACGCAATCACTGTTTAGAGTTTACTGAGAAGGCAGAGACCAGATGCCCAAGCAGACACTTAACACGAGACACAATTCTAGGCTCTAAGATTGCAACCGTGAGCCAGGTGGGGTGGCACACACATGTAATTCTAGTATTCTGGAGGCTGAGGCAAGAGAATTGCTGTAACTTCAAGGGCAAGTTGGGCTACACAGTGAATTCAAAACCAACCTGAACTTCACGGCAAGAATTTGTCTCCAAACAAACAACAACAAAAGGTTCCCAGCCTTAGCAAAGATCATCTTCCCCACCAAACATTTAGACACCAAAATCTGAAGGACTGTAAACAAGGTCAACTGAGAGGCAGGAAGATCACAAGTTTGAGCCCAGCCATGGCAATCTAGACAGGTAGCCAGACTTTGTCTCCAGACAAAGTTAATAATGATGATAATGAAAATAAAATTTTAAAAATATATGGAGCTGGAACGTAACTCAGTTTGAAGGCTCTGCATCTACTCCCCAAGACACACACACAAACACACACACACGTAACATTGATTTTCATTTTCTTGGAGTAATTAAACTCTGCTACATTCTGGTTCCATCTTGGAAAGGATTGCAGTAGAACTGGAAACTACATTCCTTATGAACGTAGTGGAAAGGGGGCTGAGAGTTGTGTTCTCACACCAGTCAGACATTTTGGTAGGAGTCACTCATAAGAGAGAGGCGTAGACTACTAAGCATTTGCTTGTGAGATGTCTTCTTGAACTCAGAGACAGAGGAGAGTAGAGTTGGGGTCCCTTAGGAACCAACACTCCCAGAAGGCAGAGGAAAGATGTACTGCCTGGCAAAGGGGAGGGGACATCTAGAGGCTCCACTACAGCAGGTGGAAGGAAGCCATGCGAAACAAAGTCAGGAAAAGCAAAGCAATGGGAATTTAACACAACACAGATGAAGAGGATTACTTGATTTATATCCCAAAGGGATTCCGGAAAAAATACATTCATAAGAATGGGGGTAACAATTACAGGGATACCTCGTAAATATAGAAAATGATGAGGCAGGCTGATGTGTATTCTCATGCTGGATAAAATATAGCAGATTGTGGAGATATGAGGGCTTACTGAGATTGAAGAAGCATGTTAAATTCCACTAAGATGGCACAGCACCTGCCTGGCAAATACAAGGTCCTGGGTTTGATTCCAGGTACTAAAACAAAACAAAACAACACAACTCCAAGAAGAATGAATATGCCCAAACATAAGTCATATTGAAACTACATAGAATTAAAGTAATAAACAAAATCTTAAAGTTAAATAGGAAGAAAATAAAGTTTACCTATAGAAGGAAAATAGGTAAGCAGCACACTTCTCATTAACGAAAGATACGTGGAAATGCTACAGAATAACATCCTCAAACTCATGACAGGGAAACTTCTCAATATAAAATTCTAAATATTACAAAAATATTGATTAAGTAGAGGGGATGAGCATAGGGGAGGACACGTAGAGTTCCAGAGAGAAGCTTAGGATCACGATGGGAACTATTGCACATCTGCCAAATGCCATAATTTGCACCATGGAAAGCAATTCAGCTCTCAGGAAAAATTTTGATGTGTGAATCTACACTTAGAAACAGCCTTGAAAAATATGAGACCTAATTAGTTTTTTATTCATACTGATTTTCCTTTACTCTAGCATATAGAAAAGTCCTATAAGGAAAGACAACTATGTCCAAAGCCTCCTTATATATCACTACACTCCCAGTTACTAACATATGGTTTGTCCCCTTGAAGTGAATTAATGAGAATTATGAAACAAGAACATTTATCAATTGTCTGTCTGAACCTTAACCTCTACATTTTTCTCCTTCAAATAAATATTCTTCTCAAAGACTGGAAAACAGTAACCTGCAATGCTTAATCTCCTACTTTGCAGATGATATGAAGTTGGTGTAATCTTTGAAGACTGGGAAAAACACTGAAGCATTTTTCTCTGAATAGAAGGTAAGATTACAAGAACCTGTAGAATTGGACAGGAGATGGTGGTACACATCACTTAATGCTCTGTGAAGTCGAAGCAAGAAGATGGTGAGTTTGAGTCCAACATGGACAACTGAAGCATGGAAATGTCTCAAAAATAGAATAAAAAGAAAATAAACAGCTGGGTCTATAGCTCAATGTCTTCAATCTCTGTTAAGGCAAAACAAAATGAAATTGTTAAGTTGGAATCCAGAATAAATTTAAATAAGACAAAAATGAATTAACATTCCAATGACACCTGGGATACTTAAGTCAAGTTTCTTGAAGAACTAGACATAAAATAATTGTAAATGTTAGAAATGGGCAGATATTTTTAAAATGATAATTACAATAAGCATATATTAAAATTCTACTTCTTGAAGTGGATTAGGTATTCTCAAAATTGTCCTAAAATATCTTTAATATATTGAAAAAAGAAAAAAATTAAATGCTTATTGGAACATGAAGTCCAAGAACCTCTTTCTAGGATATTGCATAAGATCTAAAGCAGCAAAGGTCTGGTGCTAAGTTCCAGTGTGAGGGATGAGAGACAAGATTAAGTCCATATATGTTAGGGAGCTGGGGCAGAGATTTCTTCATACATCTAAAGTCCTTAAAATGCTTCAGTATTTATTATTTTTAAATAGTTAGAGAAAGCCCATTTCTTGTCAAAGAGAGGGACAGTCTTCTTTCTTGGCATCAGTTCTGCCTGGAGAAAAGAGGGAACAATGTAATTCTAAGCTTGTCCTTGTAAGAGTCTGAATTCCTCAACCCATGAGGTCCTCAGGTAAAAAATAAGTAATACCAGTACAGGACAGATAGTACCCTCAGGCATGTAATAGAAACTAGAACTTTCGAAGGGATGACTGTTCAACCAAGGTCTCCTGGATAATTCCTCAGATTTAGATTAACCAAATAGGCTAGAAGAAATGACAGTCTTCCTTTTAGTTTTCTGGATAGGTAAGTGATAGGTAAAATGCAGTTAGATTAAACTAGTTTTTGATTCATTTCCAACTAGGATTCCTGTCTTTTCCATATATTTTGTGCCACAAATCTAAAATTTTTACAAGTTAATGTCACAATAATTTCAAGAATTGGCAAATAGTAAGTGAATTTTCTGGTTGTCTCTTGCATTCCTGTGATATTGCAGACAATGTAATACTTGAAGATAGAACCATGAGAAATATTTATTTAGTTAACCTTAAAGAAAATAAGTAGCTTCTACTTTGACTAACTGAAATCTTAATCCTACTCAGAAGATGATCAAAACCAAAAGTAAAGAATTAGTAAATCATTATTGAATTGTACTTGAAACATTTTATATAAGCCATATGTTCTCAGTGCTGGAGAAAATGACAACAAACATGTTTTGGAGGTTGATTTAAATTGAATAGTATGAAACTAAGTTAAGATGATCACTTTTGGGGAAGTTTATTTTGCTTTATTTTCACTAGCAGAAGATATTTACACTAGAGAAAAAATTTCAGTTAACCCTAATTGTAGTTCTGTTTTTTGTATATCTCATGGCTAAGACATTTCTTACACTAACAGGTAAATTGTGAACAAGTCATTTAGGCTCCAAAACTAACTTTTAAAGTGTTGCTAGGGTAGGTGTAAATGGAAAGAAACATAGGGATTTTTATAAAAATGAAAAACACACAAAATGCAAATCATATCTAGAAACTCAAATTTAAACAGGAAGAACCTAGCCTGGAGTCGTGGCACATGTCAGTAATCCCAACAGCCACGAGGCTGAGGCAGGAGGATAGCTGTGAGTTCAAGGCCAGCCTAAACTGTGGAGCAAAACCCTATCTCCAAAGACAAAAAAATTAATAATAATAATAGTAAAATGAAGAGGAAAAATCTACATGTAGATAGCAGTTCTTGCTTTCTATTCTAGAAAAGATTGGAATGCAATTCTTCATTAACAGCTTTCAACTGAATAAGTTCATCACTCCATTTATTAAAAAAAAACTCACAAAATTCTACAATTCATCCCCATTTGTACATTAAGGTGTATCCCTTTCCCTGTCATGTCATTCTCTAAATGCTCATTAGGTGGTACAATGAAATCAGGTCTTAAGTTTATTAGAACCTTGAGAAGGGAGAGGGAATATTCCAGGCAAAAAAAAAAGAGAACCATTTCTCCCCACTCATGCAAAGATTCAGCAAGTTGAAATGAGCTAAATTGAGCACTGTTGAATTGAATTGAGTTGAATTGAATTGAATTGAATTGAATTGAGTTGAGTTGAGTTGAGTTGAGTTGAGTTGAGTTGAATTGAAGTGAATTGAGTCTAAATGAACCAATTGCAAGTCATACGTTAGTTTATAAATGAAAATTCTTGCTCTAGAATAGTCCTTGATGCCTATCCTTCAACAATACCTGAGAAAACTTTTCTGTAATTTCTTTTTGAGAGCTATTATATATTAAAAACTATTCTAAGGGTAGTTGTCCCAAAATCTTTACTATGCATGATGTTATCTTTTATATCCATTATGTCCAGTTAAAAGTACAAATAAAATATTTCTTGTCCACCTCTTTAGCATACGATTGTACAATGAGACTTCTATGATCTGACAAAAGAACGAATTACATCTGTTTGTTTACTCCTCATCATAGGACTGGTGTAGGGTCTGGCATATAGTAGCAGCTTAACTGTTTGCTAAATGAATGTTTAATTAATAAAAATAACAAAAACAATCCAATTATACTTACGTAGTTGCCATTGTACCTGAAGGAAAAACTTAGACTAAGAAAAATCATAATGCTGTATTTACATTTAATAGAATTTCTATGGATATTGTTCTCTCTATCCCAGCCCAGTGCCTATAATTTTAAGTTTGTGGAAGCAGCTGATATCTTTAAAGCATTCCATTCACAATGGCCATTGATATTCATAACAGGAATAAATAGAAATGAGAATTTACCAGGGTATTAGAGCATCAAATAAGTGAGTTAAAGAAAATAGAACAGTATCAAATTTATTTAGCTTTGACAATGAGCTTTAGTTTTGCGATAGCTTTTAAAGTCCGTATTACACATCTGTTTTACAGTGAAGGAGCTGAAACCCAGTGAGGTTGGGGAGTCTGTCTTGGGTTACATGGCAGGCAGGGCTGCTGGGCAGGAAGACACATCTCTCCTCATAATAACGGCCATGGGCCATTCTGCATTCATGCTAGCACTAGTAACTAAGATTTGGATGTTATCCTGGACAGCATTAGGGTCCAAAGCAAATCAATATTTTATTTTTTAAATTAGATTTTATTGGTACCTTTTAGATGGACATAATGATCACACTCATCATAGGGAATCTGCATATGTACATGACATAACTCGCTCTGTTCCCCGTTCCTCTATCCTCTCTTCAACCCCTTCTCCCCTCCGCATTACATACATTTCATTTCAGGTTTTACTTCTTTTCTCATTTCTTTTACTTACCCTTCTTTCCTTTCTCCTCTCTTCTCCGTTCTTCTTCTCCCCATATGAACATTTTTCTTCCTATTTAACAATATGTATTATGCATTTTGGTCCTTGTTTAAACTTTCAGTTTCTCCCACCAGAGAAACAATGTAGTATTTACATGTGCATCCAATTTATTTCACTTAAGAATATGGACTCAAGGTGCATCCATTTTTCCAGAAATATCTCAAGTAGTATTTTATGGCAGAGTAGTTCTCCACTATATGAAAAACCCACATGTTCTTTATCCATTCACCAGTTGATGGGCACTTGGGTTTTTTTCCAAGATTTGGCTATTACAAACTGTGCTGCTATACTTTAAAATCTCTGATCAACTTTACATAGTGTAAGTCGAGAAACCCAAATATAGTGCAGTCTCATTTATATTCACTGCATACCTAAAGCCAGCAGTCTAAGCATCTATTAAGAAGATAACAATATACAATACAGCAACTATGAGAGATTTTTTTCCTGTCATTTTTGAAATCCAATATTGTTCTCCTTGTTTTGATTTCTTCCATTTTATCATTTTATTTTATTCAATGTTCAGTTTGGATTGATTTTATTCTGTTGTTTTGTTTGATTTTATTGTATCTGATGATATGGGCAGCAATTTTGAAGATAATAAGAGGCATTTTGTTAGCCATTGTTGATTTCCTATTATCCTGTTTTGAAGTCTTATATCACTTTCACTGTTTTATTTTGCTTGGTTTTATTCTCTTTAAAATAAAATTTAAAAAAATATATTAACTACATAATATCTCATTAATGATTTTGAGTATCTATACATAAAAATGAAAATAATAGACCCCAGTTTATTAGATAATTGTGGCAGTTTAATAAAAAGAATCTTGATGAAATATATAAGAATTTCCTGGCATTGATTGAATATCATTAGTTCTGAATCTGTTGTAAATTCCACATATTCTTCTGACAGTCAGCTTCTAATCCGTACTTCCTAAACATCACTCTGAACACATCCTCTGACCCTTTCTTCAGTATCAAAGTAGTTATAATGCAAATTTGGTTCAATTACTATTTCCCAAAGTTCCCTGGTTGGATTAAACCTCTGTGGCCTATAGTGGTAATTCCTTGCCAGCATCCGATTTATTGCCATTCTACTCTTCCAAATCATACTTTTTCACCTTCTTGTGCTGTCCTATGGGATTTACATATAGATTATTTACACTTAGCTTACTTGTCTTGGGGTTTGGTTTAGGAGATCACAAAACAGAACATATCTTCACATGCATATTAAGGCTCTCCATGGAAAGAACCAATAGTATGAATGGGTGGATAGATAGATGATAGATAAATAATGGATAGATAGATAAGATTTATTATGAGAGTTAAACTAGGTGATTATGGAGGCCTAGAACTCTCACGATCTATTGTATGCCACCTGAAGAACAAGGAAAACCCATGGTGTAAAATGATTTGTGCTTGAATGCTTGAGAACAAGCCCAACCAGTGATATAACTCCCAAGATAAGACAAAGGCCAGAGAACAAAGAGGCTGGTAGTATAGTCCTAGAGTTAGAAGATCTGAGAATCAAGAGCTCCAGTATCTAGGGAAAGAAAAGATGGAATCCTAGTTCAAGAAGAAAGTTTTGCTTTATCTCTGCCTGTCTTGGTTACTTTTCTCTTCTTGCAGGGACAAAATACTTGACCATCAAAATGCAGGAAAGAAAGGTTTATTTAGCTTACAGTTTTTGGAGGTTTTGGTCCATACTTAGCTGGCTCCAAGGCAGAGTGGCATGGCTGAAGGGCAGCCATTCATGATGGCCACAAGCAACAAGAGCGAAAAGGGCAGAAAAGGAAAAGCATGCTTCGTTCCATTCTTTATATTATATGCCAGCACCCACCCCTGAGCAGAGGTAGCATTCACTCCATCGATTCCAACACTAGACAATGAACCAGTCATAAACCCTAGACTCAGTAACTTTCATGACTGCATGAGACTTTGAGGGGAGCATCCAGACACAAACCATAACACTGCTCTTCTTTTTTTCAATCCAGGTTTTCAGAAGATTATTACCTTCAAGCCCACTCACACTGGTGAGGATAGATCTTTATGTAGTCTACCAAATAAATTAAATGTAAGCACAAATGCTAGTCTTTTACAAAAACAGCCTCACAAACACATCTACATGGCATTACTCTGTCCAGTTGGGTTGACAAATAAAATAACCCTCAAATGTCTTATCTCAGCACTTCCTTCCCAGTAGGTTCAAGCTTCTCTCCTTCTAAGTAGCCTCACAACTTTCTGAACCCTGAGGTAATATAGCTACTTAACAAAAAGTATATTGGAAACTTCTGGTTGGGTCACTTGAGAGCCTCAGTTTGTATCTTATGCCATTGTTACTGAGCATGATCTAATTGTCATTTATCTTCATATAAATGGATAGACCTGCTCCTAATTTGTGTGTTCCCCATCCTTCTTGTGATTCTAGCTTATTCTTTTGGCCCTGGATCCTAAGTAGAGATGTCTAGCTTGCTACCATCCAAAGTCCCAAACAATGACTCAGAGACTACTACACAGGGTACTGGAATTTTGTCCTACAGAAATTTTATATAGACAATAAAAATATCTTGCAAAACACTGAACAACTGCCTGGGACACAAGACACCAAGATGTAGGCTGGAGAAACAACAGTAGCGAGTTTAAACAAAATGGGAACCTAAAGAAGCAATTTTCCTAGCTTTTTCTATGACTATAAGAATTTGAAATAAAAGATATCTGTATTTTTCTTTTTTTTCCTGTGGTGCTGGGAATTGAACCCAGGGCCTCACATACTGTGAATAAGTCCTCTACCACTGAGTTGCATCCCCAAATCTTATTGTCTTGAGGAGCTTAATCATCATCTTCAGATTACCACTGCTGCCAACATAAACATTATAACACATTCAGCATTCACTCACTCACTGCAATGATTAATATTTACAAATTTGTGTGGTTTTGTTTGTTTTCAATCAATAACTCTGCTAGGAACTACGAAATAAACTTATGAATTTATGGACTTCATAGAGTTTATAATCTGGTGATGGAGAGAGAGCAAGCAATCAAATAACCGCATAAAACATAGTATAGTCACCATATAAAATAAGTGCCTGGAAGAAAATAAATGCAGTTTTACAAGGTCATAAAAAGAAACCTTACTGAGAGTAGAATTTCAGACAGGCTGACTTAAGGAAGCAGCACTGGAGCTAAGGTGTGAAAAATGAGCAAGAAAGTGCACTACAGATAAGTGGAAGTTAATTGGCTGGAATTGGCACAAATAGTACTTCACAAAGAGAGGGTTGTAGAAGAGAAAACTGTACTGCTGGCTTTGGATTTGCAGAATATTCACCATGAAAGAGAAAAATTATTTATCCTAAAAGATTACACTTTTAAAGGACATTTCACCGTGCATTGTTTGTTCCAACATGTAGCTCAGTACTTCACAGAAGGGACCTGTGTCCACATTTGTCTAGAAATGGTACAGAGCTAGGCCTGGGACATTGGAGCTGCTCAATAAATATTTGTTAAGCAAATTCATGAACAAATGGCTCTAAAACAAATCTATATCTTCATGTTAGCAAGTTACTATTTTTTTTAAATAAATTGGAGACATCAGGACATTGAGTTTTTTTAAGGTAAAATTTCTTCTACTGTGTGAAAAACTGACTCCCTAGCTCTTGTTTCCCCATATGGAAATAAACAGACTATAAAAAGATTTTAGGTAAGCAGGGTGAGTTTACTAGGATGAACCAAAGACCATTTCTTTGGAAGCATATTTTTCTTTAAAATTTTTATTGCACAAAATTTGATACAGCCAACACATGGAAAGAGACACTGTAGCTATATTCACTGTATTCATGTTCTTTAGGTCCTAAAAAAATTATTTATTAAAAACTCAATTGTGACTTGAATTGCATAAAAGAAAATTTCTAAAACCCAAGTATATAAATTTGGCACTTAAATTTTTATTTATATGTAAAAATCAAATTATCAAAACATGGGCAAAATAATTTTAAGAAAGGCAAAATAAATATGTCTGTTAGGTTTTAGAAACATGAAAATTACACAAAACATTCCTGGAAGATTTTAGTATGTTTGCAAATCAGAGTCAAAATGAAGCATCTGTAAGTGGGAAGATAAACAGTTCTAGAGTCAAATAGTTCTACATCCATTTCCATTTATGCTGCATATATTTTGTGTTTTTCAGCAGGGATTGGTATGAAAGACTACAAGCCACTAAGAAGGCATGGATATAGCACCACGTTGAGGAATAAAGTACAAAAGAGTGACCAGTGACCTAGGCATAGAGGCCTAGGAACCCAGCAAGTATCTGACACCTAGAGGCAGCTCACTACACACTGCTTTACCTGATGGACAGATGATCTAAATTTAGACATAGCTATAACTGGTTAGGATCTTGTGACAAAGCTCTCCTAAAACAGTAATGGAAAAACTTTTATTTCTGTATTTTATAACTTATCTTAATAGTAGCAATGCAAGCTGGCAAAGAGCAAGATCACTTCAACTTTATCAGGGCATCTCTTCTGCAGAACTGGAGCTGAGCCTAAGTCACCTAAATGCAGTTTTCAGGAAGAGAGAAGATAAAGGAGAAAATGCTCTGCATGTGAAAGCACTGATCCAACAAGAAATATCACTTTCCATCAAATTTCAGCAATTGAAACTTAGTCAAAGTCCACCATCACCTGCCAAAAAAGGCTCGAGAATGTGGTCCCTAAGTCATCCATGAGGCAAAATGAATCAATATTTACAGACAAATGTAGACCAAGTTTGGTATATAACACTCTGTGTCCACATCAGAGTCCTGCAATTCTCATCCAAATGCGTGTGTGTACCCTTTTCCAAAGCACATGACGTCCACCTACTTTCTAGGAAGTTCCCAAAGATCCACCCAGGAGATATCCAAGTGTTCCACATCCACCCAGGCTTTAGGTTCTCTGCATAATGGGTTATTTCTGAAAATTCCAGCCTTTCTGTGTGAAAAAAAAGTCAAAGACCAGAGAAAGAACAGACAGATCCAGGATTGTCTGTTTGCACAAAAGTACAGTGAATGAATTATAGACAAAAGTGGGCAGCTGCTAAGTGAAATTCACATGGCTTTTCTCAAAAACTATTGATATGTCAGACATCAGTTACTAAAAGGCAGATAGCTATATGTACTATAAAGTTTAGGTTATGAGCCCAGGTCACTTGTGGGCAAAAAGATGTTTACAAACAAAATGGCTATAATTTTGTGAAGCTGATTCCTTACATGAATGGTGTTTTTTGTTCGGGTCCAGTGGTTGCTTGCTGTCCAGTGACATGTAAGCCAAAGGCCAGTCATCTATGTTTTTCCCTCATCACACATCCCCAGTGGTAGGATATGAACTGCAGACCTGCAATGAAGACTTCAGTTGAGAAGGAGGAGGTGAAGGAGGATGATAGGAGAGATGCATAGGACCAAAAGTTTATATGCATGTATGGGAAAAATAAGATTTCAGCTGGAAAAGAGAACAATAGCAAATCCAGTGACAGGCCTTCTTCAGGCAGTAGTGGCTAATCACAACTCTGGACGCTAAATGATCAGCCCACTCCACCTTAGATGGTTCTTTTTTCCTACTAAATCTCTTTTTTCCTAGTCATCTTCCCTGACTCCTGGCTTGTCTCTTTTATTCATTTTTTTCTTTGCTAGTATCTGAAACTGGATAGAGTATATGTCTGTCTAATATTCAAATAGTCATAGGTATTTGTAAGCCAGGTTCTTTATTCCCAAAATTTAGTAGACTTACTAGTTGGTCTATTTTCTTCCCATTAATACCAGGTTCCTGTCACTACACAGGAAGGTACATATTTCCTAGACTTATCTTATTTCATGGCTTCCAGGATCCATCTTTCCTTTTCATTTTTAAAGTGCTTATTCTGAAGACATATGAAGAGTGAGTTTGTGTAGAAGTGCCATTCTTAGTTTGATCTTTTCTGGGTTGGCTTATTGTTGGGTCCTTGAGAAAGACTCCAAGAAATAACAGTTGTATAGTAGGTATCTCTAACACCATCTGTTTTCTTTCATGAGGTAATTCTTGCCTATGTTTATTTATTCCTTAAAATACATCCCTACATGCAGCAGCATATAACAAGGTTTACTCACTTTGTAGCTTGATATGTACAGGCCCTCATTTCTAACACATGACCTTAGGTGATAGCACTGGAGTTTCAAGTGCTATCACCTAGATAGCTATCTAGGTGAATCTAGACCCCCTGTGGTTTCTATAGAAACCCCTGTGGTTTCTATAGATTGCAGGAAAACTAAGCTAATACAACTAAGTAGCATGTTACAATGATTTGCAATATACTGATCATTTAATTTATTTTAATAACAAAAAAGAATGCTATTTTTTAATTATGACAAGACAACAGGCATGAGACAGAACTATCCTAGGAAAATTGGGATCATGGTCATGCTATTTAAAGAAAGAGTAATTTGTTTCACTCTAAGGAACAGTACTAAGGTCAGTGCTTTGAACTGGCAGTATAGCTCCTTTTCATATGAGCATTACAGGAACAAATTCTTTCCCTGTTCATTTTCTTACTTTTCCTAGGATGTTTTCCTCATCACTCAAATGTACCTCGATGCTTGAGAGAGAAATAAGGAAGCATGCTTACACAGTGTTTAAGGTCTAGAGATTATTACATTGATGAAAATTATTACACATATTCTGTGAAAGACACTTGAAAATGTAGTACCTGGTTGATCAGTTATGACACAAGCACAGACTGTAGTATTATGTAATAAAGAAAAGTTTGGGTGGATATCTTCAGGTTACCATCCAAATAACAATCTTCCTTGTAAGGAATTATTTCAACTTACAGGTAACACAGGCTAGTGTTCTTGATCTTGCAAAAGTTCTCCAATTGACATATATGTGTTAACTCCAGTTTATTTATGAAATATCCTAGTTTGGTTGTCTGGAGGGCTTAATTTTCACTAAACATTCATATGTGTAGTTGTTGTGGATTAAAAACTGGTGGTCAACTTAATACCAGCTGAAATGAATCAGTATGTGCTGAGTGTAGAAGTCCCGCCTGAGGAAAGTTGCCAACATAAATACAGACGTGGAGAAGAAGAGCGAGGTGTGGGTTCTCCTAAGTGTCGCTGTTTGGAGCCATTGGTTCTCCTGAAGAAGCCTGTCATGCTGGCTTCCCTGATATGAATTCAGTTATTATCATTGGAGGAGCTTGGAACTTTGTCACTGAGAGTGGCTGCAGTTCACTTTGGGGGAGCTCTGCTCCCTACATTGAGCATTGCTTCCTGGCTTGGGAGGGGGAAGATGTTTGCTGCTTAATGTCCAGTAGAAGCTTGTCATGCTGACCTCCTGACATGTACTCAAGTATTCTCATCATCCTAGGAGCTCAGGACCTCATTGTTGCTGAGGATGGCTGTGGTACTTTTTTTCTGCCCCCTGTGGTATTTTTAGGGGAGCCCTGTCCTTATCTCAAGTGTCACTTCTTGTTTTCAGTGCAGAACCCTCAACCTACTGGCACAGCTCCTTCACCCTGATGGCATAGACTTTCTAGCTTTCACTACTGACCTTTGGGCCTTCCCAGCACAGATCCAGGCCCTCTGCTGAACTTTCTAGGTCTTTAGTGTTGTGGACAAATCCTGCTCTTTCTTGTATTTAACTGTGGGTGACCATCATAAAATAATAGTATAAATTCTGTGTCCTGTATATAATTATTTTCCTTGTAACCCCTGACTACAACAGTAGTTTTCATCATTATTTTAATATTCTTGTTTAATTCTGTAGCATTTCAATAACGTACAGTCTTTGACATTAATTAACTTTCCTTTTTTGGTGAGCACTGACATTACTCTTAATTATTAACCGGCACAATATTTATTATTACATTAGGCTTAAGTTCCTGACTTGGTCTATCAAGGAAAAATCATTTGTTTTTTGAACCTTCCTTTCCTTTAGTACTTTAAACATATTTTTATATTTTCTTTTACTATTCATAAGAGGTCAAGAATCATTTTAAGAAGAACAAGTAGTCATGTGTCCTCTACATACAGTCTTTTATTGCTTTTCTAAAGTACTGAAACTTATTTAACAATAATAATCATTTATTCCCTTTTAGCGGGGTTGGTGTGAATGCCTCTTCATGTGGTGAACTGCAATCCTTCTATTCACCCAGTGGGGCTAATGGCTAATTAACTCTTCTCTTTCCTGGCAGTGAGTTTTTCCACCATTTTCTCTACTCACATAATTAACTTTGGGGCTTAGGGACTTACTGATTGGAGCCTTGGAAGTCTCCTAGTGTTAGGGAGATTTATATTGGTAAAATGACAGAGGCACTTTTCACAGAAAAAGGATGACTTATGATCTCACCATACTCAGCCAGGCCTCAGTCCTTAGTACTTCCTAATCTTTCAACATTCTAATCCCCTATTCTATTACTGAGAATAAAAGAACCCACCACTGCCTCCTGAAAACTTGGCATGAATGGCCTTGTGAGCATGAAGCAGTAATGTACTTCAAAATGTTTTATTTCAAAAAATTGTTTTGCTTTTCTGGGTTATATTATCTAGCCTTGAAGTCAGTGGAATGGACTTTTCCAGAAAGCCAGCATAGTATTCAGACTAAGTCACTGCTGAAATAGCTTGAAAGAGTCATTGTACTTTACAAAGTTAGAAATTTTAGAAGTAAGAGACAATTGTAGAGAATCTAACTCATTGTGAAATACAACATAAATTAGATAAATTTTCATAAAAACTGCTTGAAGGTGTAAATACAGTGCAAAGCATGAACTTACTGCAAAATTGTTAGCTATGAAATGAACATTTAATGAATTAAGGCTGAGAATTTCATTTGTAACACTATTGTTATGGTATGTGTCTGATGTCTCTCTGAAGCCTCATACAGTTTTTAAAGGGTGGCTAAATCTAGAGTGTGTGGTGATGGGATTAAGGATATGTGATTATTAGATCAGTCCATGGAATGGACACAGTTCTCACTAGGATTAAGGGTGTGAGTGTTACATCTGTCCTGGGGGCGGGGGGTTAGCCTGCATGCAATAAAAACACAGGAAGAGTCTTATCTCCTCTCTGTTGCTTTTGCTATTTTGTGTTAGCCATGAATTGTTCTTTTCTGTGACACTCCTCTGCCACGTCCCACTCTGCTTTGCCACTGGCCAACTATGGACTGAAACCTTTACAAGCTGTGAGCTAAATAAATCTTTCCCCTTTAATTTTGGGTATTGGGTGTTCACCTCAGCAACAAGAAAAAAGTAACTTAAAGAACTATAGTAATGGTACAGGTGACATGTGAGCAGTCTTTAGACTCTGCATTTATTTGCATGAAATATTATCAGAGGTATGCTGGCATTTATCTTTTCTTGGTGAATAACTGTAATATAATATATAAGAGTAAGGCCTTATTTTATGGAAATTAAAATGAAAGTCTTTTGAGAGCTCCAAAAATATTACCCAAACTCTGTCAAGATTAATATGGCCAAAGTTTTCATGAAAAGCATAATTTCGTGGAAATTATACCTATTCAGATACATACAAAAATACTTGTTTCTCTTTTCTCATACACATATCATGAGAAGATTAATTAGGCTTATCACACTGTTCACTTTACCACTGTTGCTATTACTGTCAATTTTGTCCATGTAAAAATGTTCAGGTTTTGTTCTTTCTGGTTTGACAAACAGAGTAGTCATAGGTACTATTTATCCACATACTCTATATGTTTTTTGCTTATCTGAAATAAGTTTGCTAGATATTATTATTTATTGTCCAGTTTTTAACAATGAAGTTAGTGAAGTCCTGAAGGAAACGAGGAAAACCCAACCATATAGCAAGTAAATGTGAGCTAAACTTCAGATCTTCAAATTGAAGATTAAAACCACCTCTCCCATACACCATCATGTAATAAATCTGGTAATACAAAATATGGTTGCATTAATATAGTTGAATTCAGAGACTTCACTTTTTTTCAAATGTTTTGCCTTAATTTTCAAAGCCTGCACTAGCCTCTTCAGCTGGTAAAGAAAACCGTGCTTTCGGAAACAAGGTCAAATCTAGACTTGGAATCTCTGAGTCTGCCCAAGAGAAGCTGCAGGGGAGTGAAGGCGATTGGGGCACTTCAGTGACGGTGCTGCCTTTCAGAGATAGCATCGTTGTAACCAACACCACAGTCTCATTACCGTAAATTCTAATCTGGCTTTGTGCAAGATTTTCCATTCAGTTCTTGGTTATTGTCCTTTGGTAGAGAGATCTGGCAAATGATATTTGAATGACCTCATTTCTCTGAAACATGGGCTCAAGCAAATTGACAAAATGGAAATGTCTTGAGGGGAAAGGAAAATGCGGAGACTGCACTTGTTAGAGAGGCTGCTGGAGTGATCAGAAGAAAAATTATCATCTCAGGCCAGAATTTGCTTCCTTTTTCAGGATCAGTCAACAGGTGATATAATTCCAAGTAGACTAGTTACAAAAAGAATGCACCAAATGTAGAAGTATTAAACTTGTGTTGTAAACTAAATTAACTGTTAATGAAAATCAAATTTTCTAGAAGAAGGTTAATTACTGTGGCACAGAACTACACAAAACAAATAAAAGTTGCATCATATTATGCTTATATACATTTGCAAAAAGTTTTCTGCAATACCCACAGGGAAAATAAATTTCAGCAATAGCATTGGAATATTAACTTAAGTAAAAGGTGACAATAAATTACATCCTGGAATATCTTGGAAGAGCTACTTCATTTTTCTAATAGGATTTGCTACATGTCACCTATATAATCAGACTAGAATTGTCAAATATAAAGGATCAATGTATTTGAATACTTTACTGCTGTGAAAGAGACATGCAGACAAAAAGATAATCTAATAAAATATATATATATATATATATATATATATATATATATATATATATATATGAAAAGGTAGCATAACATATGTAAATATTTACAGTAACATATATTAGAATTTGTAACATATATAGAATCTGAATTTCTTCCTACCAAAAGAAACTAGTAAAAAATGTGGTGCTTAAATATTTAGTGTACCATGGTGTGGTCAAACGGACATTGAATAAAGATGGACCTTAATTCACATCTCAGAACTCCATTTCTTAGACACATTTCCTAAGGTTATAGAAACATTTACAGATATTTACACTTGAATCAGTCTGTACCTTCTTACTTAAGTAATGGGATTGATAATAAACTGGATGGGAAGTATTTGATATTTAATAATACGATGCTGCTTCTCCACCCCCCTTCTTATAACTGTTGCACAAAGTAAAGAAAATGATGGCAAGCAAGGTAGGACATTCCAAGTGGAAAACTATTAATTAGTGTTCTACAATATTTTTAACAACTTTATCTTATGCAATTTGCAATTTGATATAAATTTACATTTTAATGCTGTCACTTTCTTGTATGTTCAGTGATTGACTCATTTTAAGCTACTGAATTTTGGCAGGAGTCAGAAATGTTTCATAGCTTCACAAATGGTTTGGAAAAAAATGTTATTTATGCTGTTGCCTGTTATTAAATTTTTAATGCTACTTTCAATGGATCTATCCTGTGTTCAAGTCATAATCCGCTTATATATTTGGCAAATATAACTAGATAAATTCAACACTATATTTAATCAAGCACAGTAACACACCCTTGTTTCATAGTAACAAAATAATGACACTTTCTGATTTTAGGATTTTGGAAATCACATTCTTTAAAGTGGTTGTATGATTGTTTAGAGCCTCAAAAAATAGAATTTAGACACATTGATTATTCATAAATACAAAACCTCATTCTCTGATTTTTTTTCCTAAATTATGGTAATACTAGGGATGTTTCTAGGTTTTAAAATGTTGGTCACCTACATTCCACCCTACCAGAATAAACAAATCCCACAGAAACTTTAGAACTGAGTCACATTTACCATGATTCCATCAACCAATCAAGCTCTGACAGCATGTTTTAATATCTGTTTTCTTGTAAGAGCTTAGGTTTAAAATTTACAGGGCTGTTTTAACTTGTATTGATGTATAAAACTTTAGGAACCATCTATCATCTGCTGCTGTGAACTGTTGCCCCTCTGCCATGCCAGCCTGCCATGGAGCCAGTTGATTACAGACTAAAACTTCCACAAACTGTGAGTTAACTAAACCTTTCTTTTCTTTATTTTGGGCATTGGGTGTTTTGTCTCAGCAACAAGAGAAAAGGAACTGAGACAGATTTTTAGGTGCTACTCTTGAGTACTTTGGTAGATAACCTAAATCTTGTTTTGTCCTTATAGAAATAATAAACACTTTTTATTTATTTCTCAAAATACCTTGCAAAGTTTATTTCCTAATAATTTGGAAACATTTATATTTAGAAATAAAAATTCTCAGGATGATTTTTGGTATTTTTCTATCTTTTAAAGAGCATTTGTGAAAGATAAAATTTCATCCCTGTTTTCCTAGAAACAATACTTCCTTCCTTCAAAGGGTAGTACATTCATGGTTTAAAGGGGGAGCAGGAGACAGGGCCAGACTGCAACAGCCTAGCTGTCAGAGGACTAGACCAGCTGGTCACAGTAGCTGGGGTGGGTGTACTATCTGACCCAACTCAATTTCTTAGAAAGTCACCAAGAGTCACCCTTCTGCCCCCATCATAAATCAAAAAATGTTTCCCCACTAATACCTCACCTTTAAATAGATATAATATGTGATTAATTCAAATATTAATTCAAATATAATGAGTATTTCACATTATATAAAATAAAGTCTATGAGTAATAAAATTTCTTGTGTGTTTTCCTCTAAATTCATGTTTATTGGTCACTTTTCTTTCACTTGGACAAAATATCTGATACCTGCTATCTCAAAGAGCAGGCACTGGTCCAGGGATTTAGCTCAGAGGCATAGTGCCTGCCTGGTAAGCAAGAGGTCTAATTTTGATTACTGATACAAAAAAAATTAAATAAATAAATAAATAGGCATTTATTTTGGATCACAGTTTCAGAGAGTTCAGGCAATGGTTGGTTGGCTCCAAGGCAGAAACAGTGTGTCAGAGGACACTGCAGAGGAAAGCTACTCATCCTGTGGCAGCTAGGAAGTAGATAGAGATGGAGGCAGAGGTAGAGATGAACAGGGAGAATATATAAAGTTTAGAAACCCTGAACCATCAAGATTGTATCATCATTTCAACAACCTAATTTACTAAGCACTGTTTCCTCTTCACTTTCCCAAGTTACAAAAGATAAGAGTACATATTAAGCTTTTATATCTAATACCTAGTAGCAATCTTTATAGCAAATAACAGTGACAAGTGTTGGTTTTCCCACATTCTCTGTAAGCTTGCCCCAAAATTAGACCAATTGCATTTGATGTATAAATCAGTCCAATACTGTACTTACCTCTACATTTCCTCACTCCTTGCTAGTATTTCTTTCCTTTACTTCTAGTACACTGTTTTTTGTCTCTTGTAATATACTACTGAAGTTAAGATCCTATTTCTAGGAGGAAAAAGATGGCGGATTGATACACAGCAGGATACAGAGCCTCCCCTGAGAGAGACAACTCATGCTGTAATAAAACGTCCTCGAGAGGTTCAGACAGAGAGAGATGGATCCTCTCAACATAGGAAGAAACTAAAGGCAAAAGAGCAGGTCAAACATGCAGTCCCAGGCTACCATTGGAGAAGCTAAGATTAGAGGCCACAGCGCTCTCCAGACACCTGAATTCGTGCCTCCATGTGGCTGGCCAGGGAGCAGCCCGAGCTCACACAGCTGTGACCTGCTGCAACTGGCCAGAGCAGCCCGAACACTCTGGAGCACCCAAAACTGCACTGCTGCGCAGTGACTAACCGGTTGCACAGAAGACCAAGGTTGGTGAGCCCAACAGAGAACAGGAGGGCGAGAGACTTCCATTAATCCGTGATGAGTGCTGGGAATAACCCTGCCCCATGGGAATGGTGCAACCAAATAGATGACATGTTGGACTCGGGCAGGAGAAGCCTGAACTAGGAATGACAGTGAAGGGAGCTGGTTGCTCCCTTCCCAGAGCAGATTGGTGGAAGCTGCTTGGTCTGGATCACACCTCTGGCCAGGACCCAATAAGCCATCCCAAACTGACTCCTGTGGCATTGAACACACTAACCAGTGAAGGTCCTCGAAGGTTGACTGACCTAGTGGGGAGGGGCCAGCATACACAGCCCCTGCCTACACCTCAATGACCAAGAGCAAACAGGAGAGGGCAGAAATCCTTCACCAGTATGCTTCAGAAGAACTATAACCAACAAGGAAAGGGGCTCGGACCTCCACTATACACCTGTGTGGAAGAAACCAAAAACATGACAAGAGAAAGAAACAATAAGAAAAAGCCCCAAGCCCAAAATCCTGAGAACACTGATCCAGGAGAGGGAAATACAAAAGAGACTGAGGGCAGCAAACATGCAACATCAGACACGGCATCAATGGACATTAAGAGATATCCCCAGGACCTTGTAGATGAGCTCAAAACTGAAATAGTAAATCAGGTAAAGCAGGATATGAGTAGGTTAATAAAAGAAATGCTAAGCACCTTTCAAAAAGACACAGACGGAAGAAGGGAGGAACACAAAAAAAGGAGAGAAACATTTGACAAACAATATAAAGAAAACCTAGAATGCATGAAGCAGATTCAAAGAGATTACCAGGAAATTAAAAACTCCATTGAAAGCTGGCAAAACTACTTGAAAGAAACTAAGGATAGATTATCAAAACTTGAAGACAAGTTTGCAATGAGTGATCATGAAAGATCTCTTAAAAATAACAAGGAAACAGGTAGTAACAATACAAAGTCTAGAAGATGACAAGAGAATCTATAATTTTAGAACAAGAAATGTGAGTGAAGAAGGAGGAATAAAAAGAGGTGAATTACAAAGGCTATTCATGGAAATAATTAAGGAAAACTGCTTAAGCATAGGAAAAGAAAATGATATTCAGATATATGAGGCATACAGAACTCCAGCCACCTACAACCAAAACAGAGCTACACCCAGACATATAATAATCAAAATACCAGAAATTCAATATAAAAACAAAATATTAAAAGCCATCAGAGAAAAGAAACAGATTACCTATAAAGGAAAACCCATCAAAATCACGGCAGACTTCTCGACACAGACCATCAAATCAAGAAGAGCTTGGAGCAAAGTATTCCAAGCCCTGAAAGAAAATAATCTCCAGCCCAGATTGATGTACCCTGCAAAGCTGTCACTAGAAATTAATAGAGAAACAAGATGCTTCCATGGCAAAGAAGAACTGGAGGAATTTGTGACCACCAATCCAACCCTACAGAAAATACTGAAGGACATTCTAGAAAGAGAGAGAAAAAAATTACCAGGATTTCAGGAACAGTGGCAGACAGGCCTCAATGAATGGGGCAAGCAGTAGAATGAAGGAGAAAAGTAGACAAGCAATGGCATAAAATAGCATAGCACAAATGAGGCAGAGAAGGTTGGATATAACCTCTAACATAGATGGCCTTGATACACTAAAAAAAAAAAAAAAGAAAAGAAATACAGGCAGAGTATATCAAGAGGTAGGGTCCATCGAGATGCTCTGTATAGGTAGTATAACCAACCTTAGAGAGGGTTTATGGACAAAAATCAAATATGAGAAAACAATCCTCTATGTGACAGGGAGCCAGAGACAAATAGGAGCAACTCGACCACCACCTGCAGATAGGTTGGAAAGACAGGATACTTATGTGCAGTAGACAAATACTCAACTATAATGAAGGAAAACCTTGAGGCTTTTGTAGGTAAAAGAATACAACTTGTGATCAAGTTCAGGAGTGAGAAGGTTTGGAACCACTTAGGTAAATAGCAGGTTGCCTCCCCAAATCTAAAAACTGAGGGAGTTGGTGGGACCCAAAATGCACAGCACACTGTGGGAGTGAAAGGGGAGGAACAGTCTAAAAAAACAAGGCAGAGGATATTGTTAATAGTGCACCAGGATTTAAAAGCTACATTACTCACACCACTCTGCTTAGATGGATTATATTCTGTTCCAGTTTGTCTACTTGTACTAGATTTGAGGGCACAGTTATCCCCAAAATAGCAGGATATAGTATGGTAATCATCCTTAACTTCCTATTAACTTAATCTGAAGCTCTGTATAACTTACACTGTTTTACTATGACTGATCTTAATTAAATCTGGCTTGTTAGATTGCTATTTTGTGTTGACAGATTTTATTCAAAGCTGTTATCATTGATAGGATCAAGACTGAAAGTATAGGCAACTACACTGAAGATGACAAGATTCACTAGGATAATAATAAACCCACTCTGGTTTATTACCTGCCTTTGAAGTTTTACACTGTCTACAATGTTTTGTTTTTACTAATATTGTTATGTACTGCTATATTCAGTTATTCTGCTATATTCAATTATGCCTGATGATATAGTCAATTCTATTGAAGATAACAAGAGACAACACAGTAATCACTGTAGATCACCTTGTACTGTGGTTTTATATGACTTTTTGGTTTCATGTTTTTATAGGAATTTGTTTTGATTTGTCTTGATATGTTTTGTTTTTCCCTCTAATACAGAAAGGATACATCTGTATTTAGGAATAAATACCGTAAATATGACTTTAGGAATTTTTCTTTTTGTTAAGAGGATTTTAAAAGTTACAATTTCATTTTCATATTAGATATTCCCTTACTTCCAGTATAATATCTTGGTTTGTGGAGGTGATCAAAAATGACAGTTCATACAGCATCACATTGTTTTTTTTCATTAAAAGTTATTTATATTGATATATAAAATTGTATGTATTTATAGGGTACCATGTATTACATTGGTGTAAGTTTTGTCAATAAATAAATCATCATAGAATAAGAGTTTATCTTGGGTATTAGTAGTATGAGCCATAATATTCACCCATGAATGGTTTTAGCACTTTGAAAAAATATATATATATAACAGTCCCACTTTTGTCCATAATTTCAGTTACCTGTGATCTAACAATATGAAATGGAAAGCTCTAGAAATAAACAATTCAAAAGTTTCCAAATCACATGCCATTTGTACCCATGAAATAGAATCTCCTGACATCTTTCTCTCTTACCTGAAAGATGAATCCTCTCTTTGTGCAGCGTGTCCATGCTGTATGCATCCTGCCTGTTTGTCACACAGGAGCCATCTCAGCTATCAGATTGACTTTCATGATATAGCAAGGCTTGTGTAGAAGTAACTCTTGTTTTACTTGATAATGATCCTAAGGCACAAAAATAGTAATGCTGTCAATTTGGTTATGCTAAACAAAGGCCATAATATGCCTCCTTTAAGTGAAAAGGTGAAAGTACTTGATATAAAAAGAAAAGAAAAAATTCATCTGCTGAGGTTGAAGATCTACAGTAAAAACTAATGGAACTTTTCTGTTCACTGTTGAGGCCACTAAACATCTTTTCTTCTTTTCATTTTCTTTCTTTTTTTACTATTTCCCCCTCTTTGGCCTCTTCTAGTCATTCTCTAAACTAAAGAAAAAAATCTGTTATCTGTCTACAGACAGTATGTCAGATCTCAAAGCATTAAATGTTCACTCACAAATTTGTCTTCACTCAGTTTTACATAATCCTGACACTAAAGAAATTCTACCATCTTCCAAAACATTTTACAAAATAATTGCCTCCCAAAATTGCCAGTTAGTCAGAAATGTCTTCTTTCCATCTGAAATGTTGCTGGGTACAAGTATAAGTAGATGAACCTATACTGCATGAGAAGAAAGATAATTCACTATTGAATCCTTTCTGAAAATTTCTATCCCACTCTGCCAAATATGTAGATTCTATGTTACTTCATAACTTTCACTGTCATAAACTCTGGTTTTCCCATCTCATTACCATTGTTTAATTCTCCAGGGTTATAAATACAAAAACAAAAAAGATTCAGAATAAAATGAGCATCTCCTTCTGGGACATTTTTAAAAGAATTAAATTCTGGATGAAATTGAATTTTTATCATTTAAAATATCATTTAACACATTTGGGATTAAACACTCCAGACATATGGTGGTAGTGTGAAGCTTGTTTTCCAAGTCCTCTGGAAAAGACAGTACACACATTCATTTAAAAAAAAATCGAGTGGTTTTCTTTATTAGACAAAGCAACCACTTTCAGAAAAGAAGTTCAAACAATAAAGAAAATTGATTTATCTTGTGTTTCCTTATTAAATGACAATCTCTATATTCTGCTCTTAGGCATACAGAATTTGATATCAATGACTTTCCTTTATAAAAGAAGTATAAGGTGCTGTATCAAGCTCATAAAAATGATCCCTTAATTTGAAGTCTTGGGGCCCACTAGTATTTTTATCACCCATTAAATTCATGTGGCCTCCATGAAGGTTAATGGATGGCTTTAATCCTTTCCAAGACTGTATGTGAATATTCCATGGTGATGCCAACCAGCTGGTAAGATACAAGAACGCGATGTTCTTCAAGTTGTGCTTTCCCTAGATCCATTCTTTTTAGAATCTAGGGACATATAATATGCTAGTTTGAGTGACTGTGGGTTAGATTAATGTGTATACTGAAAACAGGAAAAAAACCTTTTTATGTTCTTTTTACACGTGCATATTCATCCCTTCAACTCCATTTTTCACTATTGTAAAGATATAAAGGATAGATCAAATGATACCAAGAATCCTTCCTACCACTGGGTCTGTGGTTTATAAAATGCTTTTTTGATTACTGATCACAATTAGATAGAGAATTCTGCTCTAAGAAGACATATAAATCAGAACCCTAAAAAACTTAGGTGAAAGGATATTACTAAACATTATAGAACAACTATATTTTAAAAATACATATATATTTTAATTTCTATGTAGCAATTCTCCATTAAGTAGGGATACACCATGATATTTCAATACATGCTTACCATATGTAATGCTTAGATTCACGTAATAGGCATATTTATTATCTCATGTAATACAAGGCTTGTTTGTTTGTTTGTTTGTTTGTTGGCTTTTTGAGACAAGATTTCTCTATGCTTTTTAGGCCAAACTTGAACTTACTTCATAGCTCAGGCTGGCCTGAAATTCGTAGTAATCCTTCTTAACAGATATATGACTTGATCAGCACATACAAGTCCTTTTGTCTAAACTACTAGAGAAACAGACTGTTAAAACTTGAGGAGTGTGAGGTCAGTTAGTTTCACTTTATTTGGAGACATGTTAGTGAAGATTAAAATAAAGGTCACTTTCAGCTGGGTCTAGTCAAAGAAGGACTTGAATGCAGCTCCTTAAGACAGAGCAATTTGTTCAACATCAATTTCATTTTGGGGCAGATGTTAATGAAACAGTACTGCATTATTATTCAAATACTAATTAATCATGCAGAGCATATTATGCTATGAAGTCTATTTAAAAATGTAAAATCAATTTTTAAAAGGAGATGTTTAGAAAGGATTTTTTGTAAATCCTATGTTATGTAGGAAAGAATAATCTGAACATCTGCCTCCAAAGCAATTCCTATTACAAATTTGATTCATTTCAGGAGAAATAACAGATGCTACCTTTACTCTAATTCATGAAGATGACAAAAAAAAGCAGATAGCTAGAAACCTGATTGTGTGTGTGTGTGTGTTCTTCCCATCCCTGTTGTAACAGCAGCTGTGTGCAGTATCACCACACCATCATTGAGTATCACTCCCGCGCCTCACCATGACTCCCTGTGACTTTAGGCTAATGGAACCGCACAGCAGATGGTGTGAGAAATCACATGGCCCACTATTACAGGTCCATCTCCTCTTTTTGTCCTCTAGAATTAGTTTTTGCAACATTATTGGTAACAGCTATATTAATCCCACATTACAATTCTTCTTTCTCACAGACATTCAATAAATAGCATTTATTATGCATTTACTGTGTGGCGAGCACTTCTCCAATCTGGTGTTAGCAACAGTGAACTAGACATCCCTGCCCCATGAACTTGCATTCCAGAGAGAGGAAACAGGAAAGGGCATACTGAAAACACCTTGATTGGGTGAGAATACAACAATTTTCTACCTTTTGTCTTATTTTGCAGAGGGCTTTCAGAATCATGATTGTTGTGTGTTAACAGTAATTGTTGCCATTCTTGTTGCTGTTACATAGTTCTACACAGTTCCCCTTAGTGTGCTCCTCTGCACTTGTCAATCTACCTTCACTGTGGACCCTTGAAACCCCTGAAAGAGATCTGGTGAGCAAGTGGTCTTGAACTCTGCTGTGGATCACACTAAGGGCTTACCCAGTTTCAGGACCTTCCATGATTCCGATTCCAAATGACTTCATACCAAATCATCCTTCGTTTATTTTGCTACCCAAGAAAATCACATTTGTAACAGTTTCTGGAAACTTCAACAGCTGATAAGCTGCCTCAAACTCTTATGGCCCCATTCATAAGTGACTATTGCCCTTTACTTCCTTGAATGGATGAAAATAGTTGTGTTTGCTCAAATAAATAAGTATTTTGTAACTCGGGAGAAAGTCACATTAAATATTTATTGAGTATTGATTGTGTGGCCGACGCTTTTGTAAGCATTGAGGATACATAAGTGAACAAAGACAAAACCTCCTTTATGGGCTCATTTTTCAGTGGGGAGCTGGCAACAATCAAAATGAAAATCTATATGGCACATCGGATGGTATAAATGCTGTGGAGTGAAATGATGCAGAGAAGGGTAGGAGGGTGTTCACAAATTTAAATAAGGTAGTGAGAAAAGTTCCTGTGGAGGAGACATTTTAGCAAAGACTGAAAGATGTGCTAGAGAGGAAGCTCCAGAGAGGAAGCTCGAGGGGCCAGCAGAAAACAAGCGAGGCTGCTGGAGCTTGGCTTACTTACAGTGCAGATGACAGCGTGTCTGCAACAGTGATGAGAGAAATGAAAGTCAAATCTTTTCCCTGACCAGAAGGACTTTCTTGTCTCATCAAAGACAGAAGATTTATTCACATGAAATCATTGGAAATACATAAGTCAAGATGGAATCTGTTCTGTGGTTCACAAAAGCAAATTAATTTAATGTTAAAATACTAACATGAACTAGATGACAGATTGGCCACCATAAAATTAAAGCAGATTCCCACACTGATAACCACTCTTACCAAACATTTACTCAGCATGTACTGTGTGAAATCTGCTGTAAGCATTGAGGGTACAGAAGTAAACAAAACAGACAAAACTTCCTTAATGGGGTCATTTTTCAATGGGGAGCTGGCAATAATGAAAATGAAAATCTATATGGCACATCAGATGGTATAAATGCTGCATACCGGGAGGAGGCAAAGCCTTGGCTGTGAACTTCCTGTGGGAGGCTGGGATGCATGACCTGTCCTTTCCAGGGAAGGCCCGGCATACAGCCAGCGCAGAATTTAGAGGCGGCTGAGATGACTTCTAACATGGAACCTGACTGGAGTTAACTTACATAAGATCTGTGGCAGAAGAAGAATGAATAAGGGAGTTTTCATAGAGATGTGGGCAAAGAAAAATGAGAAGAGTTTAGTTCTGATGTGTTAGAATCTTCACCAAAATCTGTATGAAGCATACACTGTCAGAGAGGGCAAGCCCAGTTTACTGAAAATCCCAGGAAGGGCCAGCATTTTGGGCTCATAGGTACACGCCTTCCTTCAGCATCGTCCTCTTCTGTAGCATGGACAGTGATCTCCCTTTTTAGGCTTTGAGGAAAATGAACACGGGGCGGGGTATGGAATGCAAGCCACGGGAGGGAATTGATGAGACAGCCTAAGGATTCCTGAGCTGAGCACTGGAGGGGAGAGCAGGGGTTTGTAGGCAGAAGCAAGAACCAAGAATGATCAATGAACAGATCTTCTTTATGAATGGGCTAGTGGAGACACGCACAGACTGCCTAGCTCTGAGGAAACCAGGATGGGAGGTCAGTATCTGTTGGCACAGTCCAGCACTTCCTAAGGATGATCTTGTCACTTTTCATGGAACTGAAATTGTCATTCCAGTCTTTCAAAAAATTCTTTGAAAACATAGGGTAGCAGAGGCAAGTCCAAAGGGATACATATACAAGTTCAGAGGAGGGAAAAGCACTGAACCCAGACCATGAGTTAAGACTTCACCTGTGTTCATTAGAAAGTCCATTTTAACCACAGAAATTTCATAGATCACTAGTTGTGATCATCTAGTGGTACCATACAGAGCACGACTTCTAAAGGCCAGGAAGCCGCACACCGTTAAGACTCATCGTTTGCCACTGTAGAAACTTTTACAGGCTATTTTTACACTCTTCTAGAAACACTGGAATGTCATGCCATTGTCAGAAACATCTTTCCACCTACACACTCATTTGGAAGCACTTTTGAACATCAGTGAAAGTACATTATGCTTAGGCCTATGAGATGTATATTTTATACAGCAGTTCATCAAGGAATATTTTTCCTTATATTTTTTAATACCTGACAGTATGATTGTAGCAATCCATCTTTTGTTTTCCTTTCTCTAAAGATTAAATAAGTTAGCCTACAATAACCATTAGTGACAGTTCAACACTTGGAGACTTCTAGGCTTAAAGTACCTATGGTAACAATTACTTATTGATAGCCTAACACAGAGAGCAATGCTGAGAGGTTTCAAAAGACACATAAGTCATGGAACCCCAATGCAGAGAGTGGTTAAGGGAAAGAGATACCGTCCCACAGTCTCCCCATATAACCCCCATTTCCCATTATAGGGGCCAATGCCCTGTTGATGTATAAGGCTCACAATTAAGACATCATCTAGAATTGGTCATGCAAAGCCATTCTCAGTGGCTGTAGTTCAGGTATATCCTGTGACAGTGTGGGGTGCTTTATTCATTGAAGACTTCTAACCTCTTTTTGAAGGGTCCTCAGGTGAGATATGAAGAGTACAATACTGTCCCCTAGTGGTAAGAAATCAGAACTGGACATTTATTTTACTGTTTTTTTCTCCTGTCAGTTGATTCCCAGAAGAATCTGCTGCTTACCAAACTGAGGGACAAAATTAAAAGAATTCATTGGATTAAATCCAGACCCAAATAATCCTGGTTCTGTCTGACTTGTCTGGGTAGTGACAGCTGCATGGTCTGGGTCTGATTTAGCCTTTGGAACAGTGAATCATGTATTTATTCCATTCATAATTCAGTTTCCCAAATGGCAAATTCAAAATGCTTCTGTCTCTATTAAGTATACATTGTTCATCAGTTTAGTGAGTGAACAAAGTCTCTATGTCATAGAGCTATGTGCATGAAGATCAAGTAAAAGTACATGAATAACGATTTAAAAGTTAAAAATTTTTGATCAAATGTGTTAGTATTAAAGAAAATGAAATATTTATGTCATCATTTAAAATACTTCTTTAATTTAATTCCATGTTGAAAGATTTTTCTCAGACTATATATATATATATATATATATATATATATATGCCTGTGTGTATATGTATAATACAATCATTTCTATCCTATGCAATTGCCTCCCTTCTAAATCTACTAATAAAAGCCTCCTCGTGAAGCAAATGCCTTATTGATGACCTTAAATTCTGAAAAACACATGTCTTTATCCACGTGATTCACCCACAAGGATTTAAATTGTATAATCAAATTTCCAGCGCTCCCCAGCATAGCTTCCTCTGCACGATCATTATCAGGAGCATGCATGGGCTCGGTGTGGCCAGAAATAGATGGTGGAGAGGCTGCCCCTAGGCCAGTGGAGGTAAAACTTCCAACTAGATGCCATCATCCTCTCGCTTTAAACCCCTTTCAAGACATTAAACCCCCCCAAAGGAGCTGATCATCAACAGCTACTTAGATTGTCACATTTTCACTTGGATAGTGACACTTGACTTCAAATTGTGTAACATAATTTGGTGGTGTTTTTTTTTTTTCTACCATCAACAGAAAAAAATAGGCTCAGTAAAATAACATATTCAGCAGCTATTCAAAAGCAAGAAAATCTTTGTATACTGTCCTAGGAAGATGGGACATGAAGGAACATTTCCAATAAGAAAAATATTTACTTGAAACAGTTTTTAAATTTTTACTCTTTATAACCTCAAGGTATTTAATATTTCATCTGGAAAATGCTGGTAACTATTTTAATTTTATAACCACATGAAAATTCAAATTAACAGCAGGAGAAGTAGAAGAGACACTGAGACATCCCAGAATAGGCCGGAATGTCAGTGAAATTAATTTGCACAGTACAGGGTGCAGAGCACCCAACCCTGCCCAGGTGGAGTCTTAAATACCAAGGAATGAGGACATGGATGGGTTGGCACACATAGCGCCTAACTGTGGAATTTTTTTTAAAGACTACATCTCACTATGTAATTTAGGCAAACTTTGAACTCACCAGGTACCCCAGGCTGACCTCAAACATGTAGCAATTCTCCTGCCTCAGCCTCTCAAGTGTTGTGATTTAGCAGTATGCACCACCATGCATGGCAAACTGTGGAATTTTTGCATTTGTCTTTCTCCTCTGCTGTACCCTGATGTTTTTTCACTCTTCATCCACCTATTTCATAAGCCAGTAATTCAAGGAAAGAAAAAATTTCTATTACTCAGTTATTTTCTGTATCTCTTAACATATACATACATGTTTTATATACAGAGCTTGCCAAAAATGTATACACACTTCAGGAAAAAGAAAAACTTGTATAGAGATTTTAATACTGAATTTATTAAGGCATCATGAAAATCCAAACATGCATGTGGACAAAGCAATCAGTTTACCGGGAGTCAATGTCTGGTATGTATTAAAATATTTATACAAGTATTTCTTTTCCTCAAGTGTGTATACATTTTTCGGCAGGCTCTGTAAATTTCAAAAGTTACTTTTTAGAGTATTCCTTAGTGTGCTTAGCATCTGAAAGTAAATCCTACAACAGCATGTATATGGATTTATGTCTGTGTTTATATTTTTTGGTTCGACTGTGCTTTTAAAAGTTTTTATTTTTTTGTATTTATCATATCATGCCGTTCAGTGTAACGTGGCCATTGGAGCTGGAATGATGGGACTCAGTCGGAAGGCTTTAGACGCTCGCTCGGCCACGTTGTGAATCCCGCAGCACGGCAGCTTCCAGCCCTGGGTCCCATTACTGTGCTTGCGCACTTCTCCACTTTCCGAGGTCTGGTTCACCCACGGACTGATTGATTTACTCACATGCTGGGAGTGGGCACCTCTGCTCAGCCTCTCCTGAACTCAGCCTGCTGCAGACTCCACTAGCATACTAAGGACCAAATTTTGACCTAAGTCCCATGGTCCTTTGAGCTCTGACTTTAGAGAGTCCCTGTTTGGGTAGCTCTATTCCTGTCTGGGCTCTGACACGAGGGGCCCCCAAGGCTGAGCTAAGGGGCCAAAATATGAGAGCTCTGGCAGCTGACAGCATCCTCATTCTTTTCAGACTGTTTCTGACAGTGGTTAAAGTAAATATATCTAGATACCCATTCGGTGGGGGTACAGGACCACAAATTCAGAAGCTTAGACAAATATAAAGAGGGCAAATGGGAAATGCAGCATCTTACATATTGTTATCAAACTTCTTTTCTCAGGAAAAAAACTTGCATTTTAATCAAATAGGATAGATTAGAGTCCCTGTTGATAATGTCAGCCAGAACTTTCTGAACATGTGGACATGCAGAGGTCACTTAGAGGACTCTGGCACACAGAGGGCTGCGGCTACCAGCAGGTTAATTTCCTTGATTAGAAACTGCATTCGTACCCATGCAGATTCTGTAAAGAAATGAGATTCTTATTCATGAGTAAGGAATAGAATAAATGTTTTTCTGAGAGCAGCTCCTCAACTTTTCAGTCTAGAAAATTCTTAGTCTGAATGCTAGAAATATCTAAAATTATTATACCTCCTCAGTGTCCCTGCATCCTATTTATTCAAACCTATGTTTCTGTATTGTTATTTTTTTCCCATTCCAATTATGGTATTCACCACACTGTTTTATAATATTTGTTTATGTACATTTATTGCTCCTAGATTATTAGAACACTATGCCTCAACAATCTTAGTCTCCTTGGCTTTATGCACAAATAGGGTAAACATCCCTAACTTGAAAATCTAAAGTGCAAATTGCTCCAAAATCTGAAAGAATGCTTACTTGACACTTCAGTGAATAATTCTTGTGACAAGTCACAGTTAAAGTTCAGATATGATGAGAATACTGCATAAAATTTTCATCAGGCTGTGTAAAACATAAATAAATTTCATGTTTAGACCTGTAAATATATCATTACATGTATGCAAATATACCAAAATCTGGAAAAAAATTACTATAATTTCAAATAAGAGATGCTCAATGGTAGCAGATACCTATTGATGGCTTGGTGAATTAGCAAACATTTCAGTTCTGAAACAGTCAGTAGCATGGAAGCTTGGATCCCTCATTGCCAGGGAGTGAATGC
The DNA here is from genome assembly GCA_004027455.1 of Hydrochoerus hydrochaeris. Taxonomy (NCBI): domain Eukaryota; kingdom Metazoa; phylum Chordata; class Mammalia; order Rodentia; family Hydrochaeridae; genus Hydrochoerus; species Hydrochoerus hydrochaeris. The sequence continues at coordinate 382,069 of PVLA01000341.1, read as the reverse complement.
ACCACCACACCAGTTGGATCTCTAACCAGAAACAGAATTCAACTTCCACCACTGGTAAAGATAGCTTCGAGAAATGTCACTGCTGACTTAGGAATAAAAAAAGTCAAGTGACCTATAAAATTGTAGTGATAACTTCCCTTGAGCACATCCAACAGCTGAGGTTGTGTGGCAAACAGGTGACCCCCAGCTCCAAAGGGTGGTGAGTCCTAAGGAGAAACAGGCAACAGGGACAACTTCACATGTGACTGAAAAAAAAAAAACCAGCTAAAAGTTCAACAAATTTTTAAAGACCAACTACAAGCTGGTGCCTTGGACAGGCTACAACAGGGAGGCTCCTCGGGCCCAAGGAGGCTTTGCACTCTCGCCAGCTTTTTTTTTTCCCAGTGTATATTTGTGAACAAGACTTGAGGCAGTGCAGCAAACCCTCCTGCCAGCACCCCCTGACACAAGTCATTGCTTCTGTCAGGAGGAGGGAGGGAAGTTTCTGCTCTGAGAGAAGGGACTGGAAAACATGGTAGCACAGGATTCAATACGAGATACAAAACACAGGTCTGTTATGCTTAAAACAGAGGGAGGAATCTCTCCTGCCCCAGGCTCTGGGAAGTTACTCAGTCAGAAACAACAGCAGCTGAGGGAAATGACACAACATAGAGGTCCATTTGTGGAAAACTTGCTGCCACCACCTTTTCTGGGCATCTACAGTACAGGCGAAGGTAAAGAGTGTTTGGCTGAATGCATTATCTCTGGCACCAACCTTGCTGAAATAACTCTATCCCGCATGGTTTCCCGCCTCTGCCTGGTGCCACTCTGTCTAGGTCTCAGTGGAGAGGCACTGGCGAGCTCAGCTAAAGGGAGTCTGGGAAGTGCAGGTGATGATGATGATGACAGGCGTTTAAGTAGAATGCCTGTTTTGTTTCTGAAGTGCAAGCAGGCAGTCTACTTAAACGCCTGCTTGTACGTAGTACAGAACATGATTCTATCAGTGGGTTAATATAGGAGTTGAAAAGAAACCATACGACCTCCCATACAAACAGACATCATTATATTAGATGCTCTGCTTATTTCCTCCTTAGGGTCAGAACCCTTTTAACAAAATAAAATACTTATGACGGTTTAGTTTCTCTCTCTACCGAATTCATTTATAAATTCCTCTCATAGCTTGTTCTTTGGGGTATTTTTGCTATAATCTGGTCTATCTTTACAGCTGGCATTTGATAAATACTATTGAATAAACAAATAGCCTCTGAGTATCAGATGAGAACAAAATCAAAACACAATCACATTTACATTCAGCTTTCTGAGATTCATAGGAGGAAAACTCAAGAAGGAGCTTAAAATGATGTGAACTTCTAGATAACTTGTTTGAAAAGCAGCAATTTTAATCATGGTGCTATCCAAATGTATGAGACCCACCCTCACCTACCTAGAAGAAAAAGAGAAAAAAGGAGGCAAAGGAGGAAGATGGAGGGAATAATAAAATATTTTTAATGTTCAGAGTCTCTCTGCAGGTATGAAACATGTCACTGTCAGGTCACTACCCTAAAAGTGCAAGCCAGCAGCTAGAACCATATTTGGAAGTGTCCAGCAGCCACCCACTCAGTGTATCTCCTTTAGGCATTTACGCAAATTCCTGGAACTTGTGCCAGCTTGCCTTACAAACTGAATCACTGGCAACAGAAAAGGAAGAAAATAAGCCGAGGTCTTAGGGTGCATTTTTTTCATTCTTTTTTTAAAACTAAAAGGAGGCTAGAAGTTTAAAAAGGGATTCACAATAGTTGAATAATAGCCAGGAAGAGAGATTAGCAAGAAACATTCCACAAGCTGGGGGATTTCCCTTGGTTGGAGAAGAATTCAGTGCTCAGCCTGTGTGTTCAGCTTGCTAGTTCTGCTGATGTCAGTCACCACTTGGCACAGGAGCTCCCTGTGCCTTCCCTTTCCCTGCACCAGAAGGGATTGAGATGGGGGTTAATCACGAAGGCAGGAGCCCCCAGATCCATCTGGGGGCAGAGCAGGAGTCTTCATCAGGTTGCTGCTGGAAGCCAAGAAGACGCCATCTGTCTACTCTGCTAGGACCATAAATCTCCTGCCCCAGAAAAAAACTTAAACTTGGCAGGGAGTTAAGCTCTTTTCAAAAGATTAATTTATCAGACTTCCATATTTCAAAGGCAAGCCAGATATAAACAAGCAAATGGACCCCATATTCATAAAATTGTTCTTAATTTCTCAGCAACTGTCAGCTTTCTGTTTCTGTTTTCTTTTTTTAGCAGTGAGAATTCCATCTTATGACTTGTCCTCAAAAGGTATAATTGGGCCCCACTAACGTTACTTTGGGAGAACAAGTCAAGGTGCATTTTTTTTCTATTTGAGAAACGGCAGCCTTCTATTAACCAGTAGAAGAATCAGCATTCAGTTCATATCTGACTTCTTCACTGTGACTTGCAGATTGCCATGAAGACTAGAAGGTATTTAATAAATCAAGAACAAAGCATTCGAACAATAATTAACACACTGTAAGGGAAGTTGAGCCACCTGTCTAAAACAAATGCTCTAGTACTCTAAATAACACAAGTACCTGGTGCAAAGAAGCAGAAGAAATTGTTTTTACTCAATTGAGCAAAGAAAATAAGAACATTTGTCATTTCTTTTAAGCAAAGTTTATTTTGTTAGCTAAAACTTCACCTATATATAAAGATTGCTATGTACATACAGGAATTGGTTTACTTAATGTAGAGATAATTCTCAATGCACCTACGGACTATCAACCCTCTTGCTACAGGTAGCTTTATGGTACATCCTGCCTTCCCCGAAACAGGAAAATACCATATATGATATTTGATTGGTAAAAATATTTCTAGAGCTTTTTTCATATTAGCACTTATTTAGCTATCCATATAAACTGTTAAAATTGCATTTTTATGAAACACTTTTGGGGTTAAAACTACTTTTATTTATAGCAGTTTTTGATGAATAATTCACATGTATACAATTATGCCCCAAGATTTTAAGTCATTATTACTTCCAAATATAAAGAGCTCCTGCATTTGTTTGTATTCAAATCTTTTTCAGTAGGCCTGGTACAAGTGGAGGGAATTTTGCTACTGACACTTAATATAAATCTTGGGAAACAGAAATCTGTTCTTGGCTTTGAAGATAATCAGTTATTGATTGGCAAAAGCAGGAAATTTATGAGGTAGAACAGGGCAGCAATCTCAACACTGCATTTTTATATGCATCAAAGACCATTGACACAGGGATTATCCTCCAAGGATAAAAGCTCATTTGTTTCTTATGTTTGCTTCAAACTCCCTAACTATTCATGTTACCAAATTGGTTTTATTTTTGTAACCTTGCTACTCAGATTCAAATTTCATTTGAAAGCTCAGTGAATCCAAATCTGTCACTTCAATAAATATCTCAGTCAATCCATTTTAATGAGCCCAAGTATAATCCATATAAGCCCAGAGATAAATGTGGAAAACAAAATACAAAACACTAGTCATTTAAATAACACAGCAGGAAGCCCTGGAGAGCAAGAGAAATGATTATGTGAATGAATTAACTTGTAAGGGAGGAATTTGACCAACAGCTCTAAATTCAATTACTAGCAAAAAACAATTAATACAGACAAGAAAATAGGAGGAGGTAAGGGTGGGGAAGGGAAAAAAAGAAAAACATAAGATATGTGGATGAAATTAGGAAGCTAGTTATTCATATGCTTATCCATTCATTGACTCAACAGTGTTTATTTAGCATAAACTTTGTGGAATATTATAATAGGATGTGAAATACAAGGAGCAGAAAGGAAGTAGGACAAAGGGATAACAGTTCTGACCAAGAGTTATAAATTTTTAAATTGGGAAAATGACTCTAAAGATAATCTGCTTCAATTCATTTAATGTACGTGTAGACATAATTTTAAAATGTGCTCTTCCAGAAAAAAAGGGAGTTATTATAGGAAGGGTGGGAAGATGATGGAAGCAAGGCCTGGAATATACTCCAGACACATAACTGAGCTTGATGCAGTGAGGTAATGGTAAAGGAGCCTGCAGTCAGAGATTGTCCATAATCCCAACATATCAATGTATCAGCCTTCCAGAAATTTTGCCATCATCCTCATTCAATTCCTGCAGCCCAAGTGAGGGAGTTACATCACCGAGGGAGTACCTATAGTGAGCAGATCTTTTGCTCTGGCTCTTCCTACTTCTCTGTTCTATGGTTGCAATGGGTTGAGTAACTTTCCTCCACCAGGCCCTTCTACCACACCATTTCTGCTTGGGAATCAACTTACCATGGACTGAATCCACTGAAACCATGAGTCAAAATAAACTTTTCTTTTAAATTGCTGCTGTCAGGTATTTTGTTCCAACAACCAACTAATGTATAACTCATAAACACTGTTATTACAGTGTTTCCACAGAGGAAAAGAGGTCTGGTGAATCCTCTAGTTACAGTTGTTCAATCAACAGTAAGACCCTACATCTTTTCTCTCTCTACAAGGGAGCTCAAATCTCAAGGCATGCTGTAGAGTAGAAAGGAAAATGATAGTGGTGGTGGTGGTGGTGGTAGGGGTCTTGGGATGGAAAGACTGGTGTTGATGAAAAGAAAACACAAGTATTTTAAAACCTGGTTGGCTTATTTATTTATCTAATTGCAACGTGCAATTTCTGTTTTGTTACTACGATATCTAAACTTTTGGGTTTGAAATGAAAAAGAAAGATCTCTTTGCTCCATCTAGTGTTACATACTGAAATAACATGGTTTGCTCCATCTAGTGTTGCATCTTGAAATGACACACTAATTCTTAACTCAAAACCTAAAGATATGTAGCACTACATAACCAGGAATTGAATGAGGACTATGGCAAAAACCAACCTCTCTGGTTGCCTGTGATGAGCTATTCAAAAGCAAAAGATTACGCATTCTCAGCATCAAATGATTCTTCTCCGTGGCCAGCAAGGAAGTCCTTAAATCTAGGGCAAGGCAGCAATTATATCGTTATGACAAGGCAGTTCACAAATAGGTCATACTTTTAGATGTCAGAACAGTGATGATAAACAGCCTCCCCAGCATAACTTCAGCATCAGATTATTTGACAATTACACATAGACTGTACATGTTCCTGGAGAAAAAAAGGGAGAAAGAAAGAAAAGGAAGAAGAAAAGAAGAGAAGAAGAAAACAAGAAGAGGGATATGACACACATTTAATCATATTGGGTGAAAATGAAGGAAAATATTACAACAAATACATGGTCATAAATTTATTTTATTAAAATTATGGATTGATGAATCCATTAAATAGGAAAGTAAAATTATCACTGACGTCCAGTAGTAATGATTGTTATTTTCTGTATGTCAGGTACATACTACCATTATTTGATTTAATCCTCAATAATCAGTAGTTCTTCCAGATAGATCACAAGACTGTTGTTCATATATGGTGGCTGAGGCTTCGAGAGCATTGGGACCTTGCCTAGGGTCATGGATAATCATTAAGATATAGAACTGTGGCACAATTCTCCATCCTTCTGGTTATAAAACTGCTTTTCCCTGTTGTGCTGTTGCTTTCTGTTTCAGAAATACTTTCAAACCATGACCTCACAAATCTAAAAGTTGGGCCCCCCTCTTTAAGTCTGTGACCTTCAAATTGCTTCTTATCTTTTTCACTATTATACTATATCCAAAATAATCATCCAGTGTTGCAAAATGTAGAGCATGGCCAAAACAGTCAGTTTAAACTTGCAACACACACACACAAGCTGTAAGGCAAAGAAAAAGAAATGTAGCTTCATGTAGCATTTCCAAATGCAAGGATGCAAGGTATTTTATATTGACATAGCTTGTCATACCAGGAACAAACATTACCAGCACATTGATTGTACAAGATACCTCCAAATGACAATCTTTTCTGCAGAAACTTGGCTCAGAAGTCTGATTAAGCAGCATCAGAATTGTAATCTCAACAACAAAAATTCTGTCCTTCATTAGCTAATAATATAATTTCCTGCAGTTAATGCTGTAATCTATGTTTCCCATTAACCTATACTAAAAGCCTTCTCACACATAAACCAAAAATTAGGAGGAAATGTTCTCTCTAGTTATGGTCATTTTAAAATATTTTTTCTTTTTTCTTTTCTTTTTTTGGGGAGGTTCTAGGGATTGATCCTAAGGGTTCATGCATGTTAGCCACTCTGTCACTGAACATACCCTCAGTCTTTTTTATTATTTTATTTTGAGACAAGATCTCACTACATTGCCCCACCACTCACTGAATAGCCTCCAACATGTGATCTTCCTGCCTCATCCTCCTAAGTAGCTGAGATTATAGTCACTCCCCACCATGGCTAGCTACATTTGGTTTTTTTATAAGTTCTTTAAGTGTTATTCATATTCTATGGAGAAGAATTCTGTTCTATATAACTATCAAACCATTCTTACAGTGTTCTGTGTCATCAAGCTTCAAGTCTGGAAAAACTAAAATTTTTTTTCTTCATGAATGCATAGGAAGGAGCAAAGTAACATATTTCAGGTTTCCAAAGCATCCTAGAGTAATTTGATTTAGGGCAAAAGTGTGTTTTATTGTGAACGTCGTTCAACTTGATATCAGATCCCTCATTTGAGGCAAGTCCTATAGCATAGAGCTGTGTGAGGACCACCTGGAGTGCCCTCCTTGGAAGAAGAGCAATTGTCTCCATTTTGGCTAAACCTGGCCCTGTTACCCTGTATTGATATGTACAGAGCTGATGAAGACTTTTCCTTGTCCCTTCAACTGACAGTAAGCCATGCAAATCAGCCTAGCAGAGGTGCTGACATGTAATCTTTGAAGCAAGAGGACTTGTCAGTGTTACCCTGCCCCTGCAGCTCCCCAAATCAAGTATGAGCTGGGCAGAAGGCAAAGCCATGCTCCACACTGTCCACTGGATCCAGCCTTGAGGTAAGAAGCTGTAACTTCCCAGAGTATAAGAGATTACACATCAGAACTGAAGCACCGACCCCAAGACACTAGATGCTACCTTGAATTGTGCTGTACAGATTACTCCTTCTGCATATCCTTCTCTCTCCATGTTGCAGAGGTGATTTCTACCACCTTCCTAGCCCAGCTCACAATATTCATGTACTTTCTCACAGTCACTCTCCCCAGAGACGCCCTTTCTGGAGAATTAGTAAAACCTGGCTAGACCCTGGGTCAAGGCCTTTGTTCTGGTTAGCCATCACCCTAGCTGGACTTAGGGCTCCCTTGGCTCCCAATTATAGGTATGTCTCAGTGTCTTTATTATTCTTTATTCTCACTGCGGGTTGTACTGGAAGTGATAGTTTGGAATTAACTTGCTAGAATTCCAATATCTTTTCCATGAGATTATAAATAAAAACTTCCTGGACCACAACAAGGACTGGAAAGGGCTCTCTATACTAACTTTTTTTTTATACTTTAAGGATAAAGTCATTAGTAAATTCAAGTCATCACATAAACAGAGAAAAGTTTATTTCTCACTACCCTAAGGTTTGTATGAGGGATAATTTTGGGATATGGCTGGATAACAAATTTATATAGCCCAAAGCCAAAACTGCCACAAGAAATAGCAGGAAACTGTCCCCCTTTCCAGAAAAGTTCTTGCTGGCATAGTAAGGTTTCATGAAGTAAATACTGAGCCTGCCAAAAGCAAAGTGCTTTCTTGATGGACCTTCCACAATATGGTTGTGCAAGAGTTCAGAGATACCTGGCATCTCTCTGAGCAGAGGGCTAATGCCAGAGATATCAGGATCAGCTGTAGACACCACATAAGACAGCTGAAGGGAAAAAAAGATACTTAGTTTTTAAGAGGAAGAAAATATTTGAACAGACATTTCAAAAAAGAATAAAGAAAATATACTAAGTCAAATGCAAAAAGTTTCACAATATTAGTTATCAGGAGAATGCCAATTGTAATCATTACACAACTGTACAGAATGGTTAAAATTATAAAGAGTGACAATAGCAAGATGCAGAAGCAGCTGGACTCACACTTTTTGTTGGATTATCAAATGTTATGGTTACTTTAGCAACCATAGCAACCATCACCGTGTGTGTGTGTGTGTGTGTGTGTGTGTGTGTGTGTGTGTGTTTTACATAAAACCAAAATGATTACCTACTGGAATTCTAATCCTGGATGTCATCTAAAACAATGAGAGCAAATGTCACAAGATGTTCACAATAACTTCATAATAGGCAAAGCCAACAAATGAAATAAGGTGGTTGTTAACAGGAGTACGAGTAAACAAACAGCAGAATTATAATTAAAGGACTGCTGAGGAAACAATACTACTCAGCAGTAGAAGGCAATGATTTATTGATACTGAAAAATGTTACACCAAATGAAAGAAACCATAAAATGTATGATTCCATCTATTGGAAATTCTAGAAACAGGAAAAAATTATCTGTGGTGAAAAAAGTTAGAACTTACAAAGTTCAAAGTAGTTACTTTGGGAAGGATGTTTAGGTTAGGCAACTGATAGCAAACGAGAAAGAAGAATTTTCTGGGGTCAAGCTAATGATGCTCTGTATCTAGTAAGAGTACACGTTTACCAAGTGATAGATCATGAATATGCAAATATTACCTTAAATACGCTTTGAGAAAATCCTGAACACTAGTAAAGTATATGCTGTCTAAGGAATTTAGGATCGAAGTAGTTGATGAATGAATGAGATAATTTAGGTGAATTAACAGAAGAATGAATTTTTGGATAATTATATGCTAAAACAGAGTGAAGTGTGAATTACAGAAACTATGTACATTGCTCAATATTTTAGTATACTTGAAAATTTGGAAAATAGTTGTTATAAATAATTTCAATAAATACCAAGATATGATAAAAACTTCTCAACTGTGAAATATTTCTGGTGTCAATCTTATGATGGAATTCGATACAGCTAGCAGCCCAAAAATAGGTGTTTGTCTAAATTCGAGTAAATTTTGTTACCAAAGTTGTTATAAATTTGTAGTTTGAGGCTTAGGATATATATTTCTAATTAAATTATGCTGGAAGAATAATTACATAAAAATACATGTAAGGTAAACAATTTTGGCTATAAACCAAAAGTAGAGCAAATATATAGCTCAAAATAAAAATATAAAAGGGTAGTGAATGTAGCTCAGTGTTGAGGTCTTGGGTCCAATCCTTAGCTCCAGAAAAAAAAAAATCTCAGCTTTTGATTCCTTTGAGCATACTAAAAGTAGAATTTTAGAATATAGTAATTTTGTGTTTAAATTTTTGAGGCCCAACATGCTGCTTCCATCACTTTTTACATTTTTTAAAAATTTTTATTTAAAGAGAAAGAAAAGCAAAACAGAAAAAGGGATAGAAAAAATACAGAATTTCAGAACAAAAAATAAGCAGTAACAAATCACTGGTTGATAAATTACATATTGTCTTCTTAGACCTAGTTGTTAAAGTTACAAAATTAAAGCATACAAAGTGGACATTCAAACAGTGAGCCTGCAAAGAAGTTCAATGATCCAGTAACAACTTAGCAACATGGTTATATCAATCCTACACACTTAAACATACATGCAGCCATATCCTAGAGCACTTTCTTTTCCTCTTTTTACTTTTTAAGTCCATTATCTGTTTAGTTATATCCTGTTTCAGGTTGCTCAGTACCTTACTGACTTGTTTTGTTATTGTTATTTACTTTTTAATCACCTTATATAATTCTGTTGCCTTGTTTTTGAGTTTCTCCTCATCCATGCTACATGGATCAACTTTGGTGGAGTTGGGAGATTTTTGGAGCTATTTTGTTACTTTGTCACCTACTTTTTTTTTTTTGAAGGTAGCAAAATACAGCAGAACAAGACAGAACAAACCCATGTGATCGCAGTGCAGTAAAACTACCACAGAACCTCACAGCAGGTCACCAGGACACGAGCAATGGGCCCAATAGTACAGCCCATTCTGTTCACATTAGCTGTCCTTTCAATCAGGTAGAGGAAAATGGAAGGAAATATCGAACTTTTAAAAACAGAATATTGAATAAAGCAGTACCATTAATCAAAACTGAGCAAAACAGTGATAAAAATATTTGCCTTCAAAGAGATGGTAGAAAGAAATCCCCCTTACTTGCCACTCTGCATACATTCATCCTCCCAAGAGAAACTCAGACTCCCAATGCCAACTTAATAAGGGGGAGGGATGGATCGATGTCTGATCCTTAGCCCGTGCACCGGCAGGCTCCCAGCTGCTTACCAGGGCGGCGAATAGGCCGCCTGTTCTCCCAATGCCCAAAGTTCCAACATGATGCAGAGCTCAGGAATCGCTGATAGTTCCTTTTTACATTTTTATCAGCCAAATACAAAACTTTGATATCACTGCATAATCATTAACATTTATTTTCTGTTTTATTATTGTTGCTTTATAGTATCCAAATTAATGGGTATGAAGTGCTATATCATTGTGACTTTAATTTTAATATCCCTGAGTATTGGAGATGTTAGGTGTTGTTTGTACACTGATTGCTGTCAGGCATATCTTTGGAAAAATGTTTATTCCTGCCCTTTGTTCCTTCTTAATTAAGTTGTTTTGGTTTTTATCATTGGATTATAGTTCTTCACATACTCTAGATATTAATCTCATCAAATATTTTGAAAATATCTTCTCCCATCCTTTGGGTTGCCTTGTCATTTTCTTGATATAGTGTCCTTTGATGCATGAAAGCTTTAATTTTGGTGAAATATAGATATTCTTCTTTTCATTTCTACCTTATGCTTTTGCTATTATATCCAAGAATTCATTGGCAAATTCAATGCCATAAAGGTTTTCTTTTGTGTTTTCTTTTAAGAGTTCTACAGGTTTATCTCTCCTACTTAGGGAATGAAGTTATTTTTGGATATATTTTTCAAAACCTAAGGTAAGTATGCAACTTTGATATTTTGCATGTGGATACACTATTTTTTTTAAACAATTCTAGCAACAAAAAAAAAAAACTAACCTTTTTTCATTTTATGGCTTTGGCATTTTTCTCTGCAGCCCTCTAAAAATATATGATAGTGTTTATTTCTAGCCTTTCTATTCTATTATGTGTGCATCTATATCTGTCTTTATGCTAGTTAAACTGTTTTTATTACTGTAATTTTGTAGTAAGTTTTGAAATCAGAAAGTGTGAGTTGTTCAATTTTGATTTTTTGCAAAATTGATTTGGCTTTTGGGAATCTTGAAATTCCCTATGAATTTTAGGACCAGTTGTTCTATTTTTGATGGACATTTCAAAAATGTCACTGAAACTTTGATAAACATTGAGTTGAATCTGTAAATCACTTCAAGTAATATTATCCTGTTGACATAAGTCTTCCTACTCATGAAAACAGGATTTCTTTCTATTTAGTGATATCTTCTTCAATTTCTTAACACAATGTTTTCTAGTTTTCTTTATATAAGCCTTTCACTCCTTAGGTTTGATTTGTCACCAAGAATTTTGTTCTTTTTTATATCATCTAAGCCCCACCTCCCCACAGCATATTCAGCTAAGAGCTCAAGGCATCAATGGTTCCCTTTATTGTTGAGGTAAGTGCCCTCACAGTTCCAGTAGCTCTCCAGTAGTCTCTTAATCCAGCCAAATTGACAATCAGCACAAATGCTTTGTGTGTGTGTGTGTGTGTGTGTGTGTGTGTCAGAGAAAGAGAGGAGAGAGAGGGAGGGATCTTTGGGGTTTTCTGATATAAGATCATGTAACATGCAAAAAGAAACTATTTTGTTTCTTTCTTCCTAATTTTGATGCTTTTTAAAAAAATTGAGACAGGATCTCACTATGCAGTTCAGGCTGGCCTTGAATTCACTTTGTAGTACAGGCTGGTCTCAAATTTGCAGTGATCCTCCTGCTTCAGCCTCCTAAGTGCTGGGATTACAGATGTGCATCACCATGCCTGGCTTTTATTTCTTTTTCCTGCAGAAATATGTGAGCTAGAATTTCCAATACTATATGGAATAGAAGTGGCAAAAGTGGGGATGCTAGTCCTGCACCTGATTTTAGAAGAAAAGCTTTCAGTCTTTGACCATTGGGTATGATGTTAGTTGTGTTTTTCTCATGATGATCTTCATTATGCTTAGGAAGTTTCTCCAGTTCCTGGTTTATTGATGTAGTATGATTTTATTTTTGTGTTTTAAGTGGTTTTGATCCTAGCGGATGTATGCCCTGACTAGAGCTATCATTTCCCCTTCTTGGGAGGCTAATTTAGTCCACTGCCCGGTCACTTCCCTTTTTAAGTTTTCACGCTCCATGCCATGATATGTCCGCCTAACCTCCTTAGAGCCAGTTTCCAGGCAACTGCCCAGTGTCCAGTGAAGTCATTCAGCTTAGCCAATCTACAGTCCAAAAAGCTGGCAACCCAACCAGGTTTTATCTTACTACATTTTTCACCATTGTGATACCAGTTTAAGTCAACCACAGATCACTGGCAAACTTGTTCTTTGGTTAGACTACTTGCTTCTGTGTTTCCCAGAAGTTGCACCCCCTCTGCTTACCCAAATTTCTAGATACCAATCTAGGTGGGCACCATTTTAGTACACCAGGAAATGATAAGTCATTTGAATCACACTTTCCAGGACTTGGTATTCTGCTGTGCCTCTAGTCACAGCCTATGTTAGAAGCCTATTCCAAAGACCTCTCACTTCTTTGATATCCAATGCTTACTATTTGGGGAGGAACACTTGTTTGTATGTTACACAGTCATTGTGGAAGCACTGTTGTTTGAGTTCTCCTGCAATAGGCAAATGACACTGTTGCTTCTAGTGCTCAGGCATAGTACTGATTCCACCTCTTCTCTTCTGCGTACCTTGCAGCTCTTGCCAGCAAAATGCTCCCTGTGTTCTCAGGCCTTTGTGGGCTTTGTCCTTGGAGATAAGTAGCCCTGTGTTTAATCCAAAAAGGGGCCTCTTCTTGCATTTTACCTTTCATCCCTCCAAAAGACCAGAACACACTCTGAATCTATAACCTGCAAACAAACTCTGAGCCTGCGATTCTCCATAGCCAGCTGCCCTTTATTTCTGGGGTCATGGAGACAAACCTTTCTGTAATGTTACCTCCAATTCAGGAAAAAACTAAGAATTAGGCTGCTACCTCTTCTAGAACAAGACCATGCTGGGTCAACATAGAAGCCAAGGTGCATGAAAATACCTTACATATACTATTGTTCTTCAGGTGATTTTTGTTCTTTATTACACATTCACTTGGTTGCTGTAGACCACTGGGCTATTTTCTAAAATGCCTGTAAGATTAATGCAGCCAAATTCTGGTTGCTCTTTGATAGCTTGGTGACAACTATTTTAAGTGTCTGACATTTGCTGATGTCAATCCTTTGAGAAACTTTGGTACAGCTGAGACAATTTCTTTTTAAATATCAAAAGCAAAAGCATATCAAGCCAAATTTGTTAAACCTTTAGATAAAAAAATTCCCTTTTGAAACAACTCCAAGGTCCTTCCAAAATCAAAAACAAAAATATGAAAACCAAACAGAAAAAAATTGAACAAACAATATAAACAGGTAATTTAAAGAAAAATAATATCACCATTTTTTGATGTTGTTAAATTGTACTGAATTTTTATATAGACATCTCTGACTAAAAAAAAGAGTAAGCCTAACATTTTGGACATGCTATAAACTCTATGTTAGAGTTTTATAAATTTTGTTGGCTTTACCTAAGTCAGCTCCAAGTCTTTATTTTGCAAAGAATCCCTCTTTTTCCCTTCTTTTTAATTTCACTTCTCACTTTTTAAAGACCAGTACTCATGTTCTCATTAAAAGATCCTACTTTAGTAGAGGTAATAGTTCCTCTCAGATAAAAAGCAAGAAACATATTCAAAAGCAACTGTGTGTGCCTTTCAAAAGAGTTTTCTTTTCATTTCCTTGATGACTATTTCCATTAATAAGATCAATTTCCATAATCATTAACTCTTACCAGTGATAATTCCTTTTGAATATGATGTTATAAGTTGCTTTTAATACTTGGAATTTCTTTTTGGTAAACATATTTTATTAATGGTTTTATTGAACATTTATGCTTTCATTCATTAGATGTCCATTGAACATCAGTTTGCTCTAATTAAGATGTTCAAAATGGACAAAAGAAAAATTGTGGCTAGAATTTTAGTTTAGTAGATAAATATCAAATTCAGGGTACAGAATCTGAGAACTCTTAGCTATAACACGTAACTGACAATTCTCCATGTAATTGTCATGGAGAATGAGATCCCATTCATATTAACCTACTTCTCCAATGTATAAGAGACAGTAAGATATAACCAACTTTTTAGTTTTTCTTTTGTTGCCAGGGGTTTTGGTGTCATATCCAAGAATATATTGCCAATGCCAATGTTAAGAAACTTTCTTCTGTTTTCTTATAATAATTTTATGGTTTTAGGACCTATGATTAAGTATTTAATCTATTTTAAATTAATTTTCAATATAGTATAAGTCAAGACTGTAATTTCTTCCTTTGTATTTGGATATTTAGTTTTCCAAACACTGTTTTTTAGAAGTTGTATGTTCTTCATTTCTTTGCCAAAAAATATTGATCATTTGTGTATGGGTTTATTTCTTGGCTTTCCATTTTGTTCCATTTTTATGCTAGGATTCTCTCAATTATTGTAGCTTTGTAATGTATATTGAAGTCAAGGAGTGTGATGCTGTCAGCTTTGTTCTTCTTGCTCAAAATTCCTTTGGCCATTTGGTGTCTTTTGTGGGTTCTATGTGTATTCCATGATTTTTTTCTATTTATATTTTTTGTTTATTTTTTTTACAGAGAATAAAACAAAAGAGGATAGAACAAAGATCAGAACAGAATAATGTAAGCAGCACAGCACTTCACAACAAGACAACTGGATATCAACAGTAGCTACCATAATGTCTCTTTCTTTGAAATTGTTGAGCATAGCTTCACACACAATAATATCAAACATAACAAAATAGAATAAAACCATTCAAGAGAATGAAAGTATTACAAGGCATTCTGAACCAAGTAACAGAAAATGAACAATGGCTACCATAATATCTAATTTTCCATAAAAAAATTTGTTTATACTATCAGACATATTAAAATCCAATAAGACACAACATGATAGAACCAATGGTAATAGAAGAACAAAAGCATGGCAGGACTTCAGAGCAAGATGATATTAAATCAGCCATAGCTGCCATATTATCTTGTTTTCTTCATAGCTGTTCATACCATCACACATAACAAAATCAAACAAAACAGAATAAAACCATTCCAATCAATGAAAACATTATAAAACTTCAAAGCAATATAATGGGGAACCATGATTACTATAAAATATTATGTACTCTTATCATTTCTTACACTACAGAGACTATAAGGTATTTAAACATGTGAGTTTGATTTATTTTGCTTATAAGTGTGGTCTCAAGTTGCATCCATTTATTTATAAATATCTCAATGTGATCATTCTTTATAGCTGAGTAGTACTCCATTGTATAAAAGTACCACAATTTTTTTATCCATTCCTCAGTTGATGGGCACTTAGGTTGTTTCCAAGAGCTGGCTATTGCAAATTGTGCTGCTATAAACATGGGTGCACATATATCACTGTGGTATGATGTTTTCAGTTTTTCTGGGAATATGCCTAGGAGTGGAATAGCTGGGTCAAATGGGACTTCCAATTCCAGCTTTTTGAGGAATCTCCAGGCTGATGTCCACAGTGGTTGCACCAGTCTACACTCCCACCAACAGTGTAGAAGAGTTCCTTTTTCCCCACAGCCTCTCCAGCATTTGTTGTTGGTAGTTTTGTTGATCCTGGCCATTCTTTCCAGAGTGAGATGGAATCTCACTGTGGTTTTAATTTGCATTTCTCTAATGACTAATGATGATGAATATTTTTTCATGTATTTATTTGCCATTTGTATTTCTTCATCTGAGAACTGTGTGTTCATCTTGGATGTCCATTTTTGGAATGGGTCTTTGAATTTCGGGGTTCTGATTTTTTTTAACTCTTTATAAGTTCTAGACAGAAGTCCTTTGTCTGAGGGACAGTTCACTAAGATTTTTTCCCAGTTTGTGGGTTTTCTTTTCACTATGCTTGAGGTTTCTTTCAACATGCAGAAACTCTTTAATAAGACGTGATCCCAGTTATTGATTCTGGGAAGTATTTCCTGTGCAGTTTGGTTCTTGTTCATGAATTCTTTACCTACCCCTCTGTTTTCAAGATTTTTACCTACTTTGTCTTCCAACAGATTTAGTGTTTCTGTTTTAATATTTGAATCTTTGATTTAGATTTTAATTTAGTACATGGTGATAGGCATGGATCTAGTTTTAGTTTTTGGCACATGGATAGCCAGTTTTTCCAGCACCATTTATTAAAGAGACTATCATTCTTCCAGTGAACATGTTTGGCTCCTTTATCAAAGATAAGGTGGCTGAGTGTGTTTGTCATTGTGGTTGTATCTTCTATTCTATTCCATTGATCTTCAGATCTGTTTTTATTCCAGTATCATGTTGATTTTATTACAGTAGCTTTGTAGTATAACTTCAAGTCAGCGATTGTGATACCTCCTGCCTTGTCTTTGCTGCTTAAAATTGCCTTTGCTATTCTAGGTCTCTTCTGGTTCCAGATGAATTTTAGGAGTGATTTCTCTAGATCTATGAGGTATGTTAGTGGTATTTTCATTGGGATTGCGTTGCATGTGTATAACAATTTTGGAAGAATGGCCATTTTCAAAATATTTATTCTTCCTATCCATGAACAAGGGATGTCTTTCCATTTTCTGAAGTTCTCTTCAATTTCTTTTTTCAGGGTATTATAATTTTACCTGTATAACTCTTTTACTTCTTTCATTAGATTAATTCCTAAGTATTTCATTTTTTTGGATGCTAGTGTGAATGGTGTGGCTTCTCTTATTTCTCCTTGGTGATTTTGTTGTTAGTGTATAGGAATGCTATTGATTTCTGAGTGTTGACTTTGTATCCAGCTACCTTAATGAATTTGGTTATTATACCTTCAAGTCCTTCAATGGACTTTTGGGAGCCTTCTATGTAAAGTATGATGTCATTTGCAAATAATGTAAATTTAGCTTCCTCTTTCCTATTTTTACTTCTTTCATTTCTCTCTCTTGTCTAGTTGCTCTGGCTAGTATTTCCAGTACTATGTTGAATAGGAGCAATGATAAGGGACATGCTTGTCTTGTGCCTGATTTCAAGGTAAAGGCTTTCAGTTTTTAGCCATTTAATATGATGCTGGTTATTGATTTGTCATAGATGCCCTTTATCATATTGAGGCCAAGACCATCTATTCCAATTCTCTGTAAGGTTCTTATCATGAATGAGTGTTAGATCTTATCAAAAGCTTTTTCTGCATCTATAGAAATGATCATGCGATTCTTACTTTTGGCTCTATTGATATGGTGGATTACATTTATTGATTTACATATGTTGAACCATCCCTGCATGCCTGGGGCGAATCCCACTTGGTCATGGTGTACAATTTTCTTGATGATTTGCTGTATCCTGTTTGCCAATATTTTATTGAGAATATTTGCAACTATGTTCATTAGGGAGCTTGGCCTATAGTTCTTTTTATTAGTTGGGTCTTTCTCAGGTTTTGGTACTAGAGTAATATTTGCTTCCAGGAATGACTTAGTGAGAATTGCTTCCCTTTCAATTTTATTGAAGAGTTTGAGGAGTGTCAGCATTAAGTCTTCTTTGTATTTCTTATAGAATTCTGCAGTGAATCTGTCTGGGCCTGGGCTCTTCTTTGTTGGTAAGAACTTAATTACATTTTCAATTTAATTAATAGAAATTGAGTTTTCAGCAGTTTTAAATCTTCTTGATCCAGCTTTGGTGGTTCATATGTTTCTAGGAATCTGTCCATTTTTTCTGTGTTACCGAACCTATGAGAGTAGAGGTTTTTGAAGTAGATGTTGATGATCTTCTGTATTTCCACAATGTCTAGTGATTTCACCTTTTTCATTCCATATTACATGAATTTGAGTCTTTTCTTTCCTTTTCTTAATAAGGTTGGCAAGGGGCTTATCAATTTTATTTAATCTTTCAAAGAACCAACTCTTTTATTCATTGATTCTTTGTATTGTTTTCTTAGTATCTTATTTGCATTAATTTCTTCTCTGATCTTAATAATTTCCTCCCTTCTTTTGGCTTTGGTCTTGGCTTGCTCTTCTTTTTCTAGATGTTTGAGGTGTAGTATCAGGTTGTTCATTTGTGTCTATTCTGTTTTCCTAATGTGGCAACTCAGTGCAATATATTTTCCTCCGAGGACTGCTTTCATTGCATCCCACAGGTTCCAGTAAGTTGTATTTGTATTTTTGTTTGCTTGTAGATATTGTTTAATTTATTCTTTAATTTTCTCTGTGACCCACTGATTGCTCAAGAGTGTATTATTCAATTTCCATGTGTTTGTGGAGTTTTTGCAGTTTCTTTTATCATTAATTTCTAGTTTCATGGTGCTATGATCTGATAACACGTGTGGAATAATTTCAGTTCTTTTGCATTTACTTAAGTATATTCTGTGGGCTAGTATATGGTCTATTTTAGAGAATCTCCCATGTACTGCTGAGAAGAATGTATATTCTGATGTCATTGGGTGGAACACTCTGTATATGTCTATCAAGTCCATTTGTTCACAGGTGTGATTCAGTTCTGTTATTTCTTTGCTGGTTTTCTGTCTGATTGATCTGTCCCTTTGTGTCAATGATGTGTTAAGGTCTCCTGTTATAATTGTGTTATTGCTTATTTTATTTTCCATTTCTGTTAATATTTGCTTTGTATAGATGGGTGCTCCCAAATTTGGTGCATGTGTATTTAAGGTTGTTATCTCTTCCTATTGAAGTTTTCCTCTAACTAGTATGTAGTGACCTTTTTTATCTCTTCAGATCATTCTTGGTTTAAAGTTCACATTGTCTGCAAACAGAATAACTACCCTTGCTTTTTTGGGGGGTTCCTGTTGCATGAAGTATTGTTTTTCATCCTTTGACTTTCAGTCTATGAGTTTCCTTTTGGGTTAAATGGGTTTCTTGTAGACAGCACATGGTTGGATGTTGTTTCTTGATCCATTCTGCCAGTCTGTTTCTTTTAGTTGGTGAATTGAGGCCATTTACATTAATGGTTATAATGGTTATATATTGGTTTATTGTTGACATGTTATCTTTCTGCTGTTGTATCTTTATCTTTCCATTTTGTTTAATTGTCTGTCTTGCTTAGTGGTTTTTTTCTTATGTGTATCTAGAATGTCTTTCAGTATTCTTTGTAGGGTTGGTTTGGTGATCATGAAGTTCTTCAGCTGTTCTTTGTCATGGAAGTATCTTATTTCTCCATCCATTTTGAAGGACAGTTTTGCACAGTACATCAGTCTCGGTTGGAGGTCGTCTTCCTTTAGGATCTGAAATATTTCATTCCATGCTCTTCTTGACTTCATTGTTTGTGTTGAGAAGTCTGCTGTAATTCTGATAGGCTTTCCTTTATAGGTGATCTGTTTTTTCTCTCTAACAGCTTTTTATATTCTGTTATGTTGGATTTCTGGGATGGTGATTATTATATTCTAGGTGTAGTTTTATTTTGGCTATGGCTATTTGGAGTCCTATATGCTTCACTAATCTGTATGACATTTTCCATTCTCATGTTTGGGAAATTTTCAGCTATTACATCTGTAAATAGCCTCTTGATATCATTTGTGTTGTCCCCTTTTTTTTCATTTATCCCTATTAATCTTGTGTTGTTTTTCCTTGCATCATCTTTCAGCTGTTGAATTGTTATTTCCTAATTCCTTGTTATTTTTAGAAGATCTTTCCTTTCCTGTTCACTAGCTGCAATCTTATCTTTGAGGTCTGAAATTCTATCTTCACTTTTGTTGAGGAAGTTTTGGCAACTTTCAATAGAATTTTTGATTTCCTGTATATCTCTTTGAATCTCCTTCATCCATTCTGTTTGTTTTTTATACTGTTCATTCAGGGATTCTATCTTTTTGTTTTGTTCTTCTAATTTTTTAGCTGTGTCTTCTTTAGATGTGTTCAGTATTTCTTTCACTACTTTTATCATTTCTTCTTTTACCTGGGAGATTATTTCTGATTTGAGTTTCCTTCATAGCTTCCCATACTTGCTTCTTTACTTTAGTTGATATCATTTCAGGCATTTCAGGTGTATGACTAGTATTTTCTTCTATGTACATGGCTCCTAGGCTTTCTTGGGATGGGCTGGAGGTTTGAGATTGCATTTTGGTCTTTTATTTTGTCATTTTCCTATATTTCCATGTTTCAAGCTATGTTCCAAAGCTTTCCCTGGGCATGTTGGAAATCACCTCCTGTGCTCTTGGCTCCTGGGACTCACTGGGCCTTGGCTCCCCTCTCAGCATGGACCTGGCTTTCCTTGCAGCGTGGGCCTGGCTCCCCTGATTGAATGAAGGTCACTGGGCATGGTCCACTCAAGCCTGCAAAACTTCTGGAGCCAATCCAGTGTCCTGGGGGGTGGGCAGGCAACCAACTGCTGGGTGCGATGGTCCCTAACTCTCCCTGGGCCAGCGCTGGTGACATGCAACTCACCTTGTGACATGGGCCTGGTTCCCCTGGCTGTGCAGGCCTGGCTCCCCTGGTTGAAATCTATTTATGCTTTTTTTAACAAAAAAATGTTCTTGAGATTTTGATAAGAGTTTCCTGAAAAATGTGGATTACCTTGAGTAGTATGAACATTCTAATAATAATCTTTCCATTCCATGAACACAGGCTATACTTCCATTCATTTGTGTTTGTTTTAATTTATTTTATCTGTGTTTTATAGTTTTCAGTTTCCAAGTTTTCATTACCTTGATTTAGTATAATTGTCATGTATTTATATGTTTTTTACCTGGTTGTTAATCTCTATGTATGTTAATGAATTTTATATTGACTTCTAAATAAATGAATCTGAAGCTGGCAAAATGAAAGCAGGTAAAGGGAAGGGGGAAAATAGAATTGAGATGTGTTGTGAACATGTACCAATCCCTTACAATAATGATAATAATTTTGTACTATAAACATGCACTAATAAAAGTAAAAATTTAAAATCAATTTAGTCTGAAATGTTTTATTTTTTTAGATACTTTCAAGCCAAAACATTCAGATTTTTTAGAGCCAAAACATGGAAGTAATCTGAATGTTAATGAATGAATGAAAAAAAATATATGAACAATATTCAGCCTTATAAAAGCAGGATATTCTGCCACTTGTAACAACATAAAGGATATTATGCTGAATTAAATAAGTCAGATGCAGAACGAAGAATTCTACATGACATCGTTTGCATTATGAATCCACAGCAGTTAAACTTATGGAATCAGAGAATAGAAGGTGGTTACCAGGAGCTGAGAGGGGGCATAAACATTAATCAAAAGGTAAAAATTCCAGGTTTCTATTACTGTAGTATACTACTTGTATTTGACAAAGTGCTGGAACCCACCATTTAAAAGAGGAAAGGTTTATTGGGCTCAAAATTTCAGAGGCTTAGTCCATGGTCTTCTGGCTCTAAAGCAGAACAGCACAGTGGTAAATAATGGTGGTGCAAGTTGGTTTATTTCATGGCTTCCAGGAAGTAGAGCAGGGGGACAATGTCAGAGAGGATGGGACCATATGTAGACCTCAAGGTCTTTCCTCCATAACCCATTGAAATACATAAAATATGTGCTGTGGTAATCTCCCAAGCCAGTAAAAATTGATAAGTAAGCTTAACTGTCACATTTAATCCCTTATAAACTTGACACACAAACACATCTTCTTAAACCAATCTTAGTCTCTAAATAAAGATAATAACAAGTTCATAATTCCACCTAATGTTTTGTAGTTATCTTGCATACAACCAAAAATGTACTAACCCCTTTCTCAAAGTTTCAACAGTTTCCATTGCTCAAAGTCTGAGTCAAAGTCTCTAACACTCAATCTGAACTCTTAGCTATAAATTCCTGTAAAATTTAAAAAACAAGTAACTTAATCCCCTGATACAATGATTCTGGGTAACTGTACCCATCCAAATAGGAGGACTGAAGAATAGAAAAGAAATGGACAATGTAAGACCAAAGGCCAGCAGAACAACATGAAGTCCTACAGTTCCATGTTTGGTATCCAAGACACAGTGTAATAAGTCCTGAGCTCCTGAGGGACTACTAGGTGGTTTCACTCATGGCTTTGTATTCTGCAACTTATATAGTCTTTCTCTTGGGAAGGCTGTACTTGTTGCCTGTAGATTTTCTCAGCATATGATCCCTGTTCCTGGAATTTTTAACTTATTAGAGTTTCCATTTCACCTTAGGCTTGTTTCTACAGCTTCATGTACTTTGAGAATCTCCTTTTCTGGCCTCTTAAACTCAAACTTTCCTCTCAAACCTGGCTAGAAGCCTCCATGACTCCACAACTCTTGTATTCTGAATGCCTGAACAACCAATAATACATAACCAATGGCAAGGTCTGCCACTAGCTGGAAGAGCCCCCTCAGATCATGGTAGTAGTGGTCTTTGAGTGTTTGGATGTCTAAACATGAGACAAATCCTAGGGAACCAATGCCCTAAGAGGCCCTTCTTCAGCAGGGAGCTCTCTTCATAAATTAAAAGTTTATACTTTTTCACCTTTATAGTCTGTAATGGGTGGTGTCCTGCCCACTCCTGAGACATCCTCATGACATCTTTTCTCTTTTCTCTCTACTAAGTATTCAGATTATTTTTTATAATGGTAATCTAAGAAGCAATCACACTTCCTTTGGCCCCAAACTTACATGTAGTTCCTTCAGGCTAAAATTTAAAATTTTCTAATTGTTCTGCTCTACTTTTTGATTCTTATTCTCACTATAAATCTGGCTAAAGGCCAGTAGAACTCATGCCACAGTCTGAATATTGGGCTGTCCTGAGATTTATTCCACTAGATCAATTAGTCACCATTCCTAAATTTAGCCTCTGTGAAGTCTTAGGACATGGGCAAAATGTAGACACATTCTTTGCTAGAATGCAAAATGCATGGACTCTCATCTGTTTTCCAGGAAAGTCCTCATCTGATATTTTATATGTCTGTCTTCCATTGTCTTATGAACTCTAATCAAAATTGCCTACTCAATTCTATTTATGGCATTTTAGGCCCTCTCCAATGTACATTTCCAAATTTTAACTCTTCCTTCAAGCCAATTTCAAAGACTTGTGAACTATCTAGTCAGGTATAATCACAACTATCCTATTTTCTGGTACCAATTTTATGTATCAGCTACCTTTACTATTGTTGAGACAGAGTATTCAACACCCACAACCTAAAGGAGGAAAGGTTTATTTTCTTATGATTTCTGAAGTTTATTCCATGGTCTGCTGGCCAAGGCAGAATATCAAGGCACAAAGACATGGCACAGCAAAGCTGCATACTTCATGGTGGCCAAGAAGCAGAGCAGAAGAGAGGAAGCAGCTAACAGGAGGGGCCAGCTACCATATGTAGCACGAATGTTACACCTCCATAATATACCAGACATGCCCAGAAGTGTGCTTTACTAATCCCTTAGGCAGATAGCAAGCTAATCAAGTTGACAATTAAACTTAACCATCACCTGCCTGTAGTTAACAAGACTATATTGAACATTTAAAATTTGCTAAGAGGGTAAATCTTAAGTTCTTATCACTGAAAATAGTATATGAGAATAGAGCATTTTACAGGCAATAGACTTACAGTAGAAATTATGGTGATAGCTTCACAAGTATATCTTGTTTCCAAACTTATAACAGTGTATATAGTTAGTATGTATAGATTTTATTTATTATCTCAGGGGAGAGCGCCACCACAGCCCCCCCCCACTACCACAAATTATGCAGTCAAGTTTCCTGCATTTGGGGAAATCACAGAGGTCAGCACATCTGAAGTGCATTGGATGAGCCTCCACCTGGGAAAACGACTTTCATAATCATAATATCTCTCCTGCCAGGCAAGTATAATATGTATAGATTTTATATGTTAATTATACATCATTAAAGTGTTTTTAAAGAAAGAAATGAAGCTGTGCATCTCTCATAAAAAGATGTCATCATTTTTTAACTAATATGTAAAATTACAAAATAACAAAATGTAAACTTTAGCTTAAACCACAAACTCTTGTGGTTTCTTTTTCAGAGAGGAAGTATAAATTGAATTCTGCAGACATGAGTAAAAGCAGGGAAAGGGAACACAGTGTATTTCTTTCCATATTGAAGTTGTATTTGAGTTCTTTAGTTCATCTAAATTAACCAGATGCCATTCAATCAAAAGCAATTGTTGACACTGGCGAGAGGAAATGCATTTTTACTTTAGAGAAAGTGTTCAAGAAGAAAAGAAGTGGCCTCTAGCCTTTCTTATGATACAGAGTGGGACAGTGACCTTTCTGAATGGTGACTGTAAAAGAAGAGCACTGAGCACAGTTCAAGTAAGACTGTCAAATCCACAGAAAGGGATTCATTATTGTGGTTCATAATGTATCAGTCACATTAAATGTTCATAAGAAGTTTTAATAATGAAAAGGTACAACTTTCCGTTAACCTAGAGAAGGCTAGTTTATCCAATCTCTTTGTTTTCATTAATAAAGTTTCTTTAAGTGCCATTTACATTGCACTCATGCATATTAATTCTGAAGCAATCAATAGCACATGGGCTATAGAATTTGATATTCATTGTAGCATAAGTTTGATTATTCCTCAAAAATCAGTTCTCTTTTCATGTTGTCCTCACAGAGTTTCGCAATGTATAATTATTGTTAAATATTAATCTCACTTTTCACGTACATGCATTGGGAAGAAAGTACTGTTTGTCCCATCATTTCAACAGTGGTCAAAAGCTGCAGTTTTGTAATCTTCATGCCTAAAATAATCCATATGAAAGATTGTAAGTATTGCTCTATAAAGCTTTCAGTAGTAGTGGGATATGGTGGTGCATGCATAATCCCAGCACTGCAGGGGCTGAGGCAGGAGGATCACCAGGAGTTTGACACCAGCCTTGGCTATATAGTGAGTTTGAGGCCAGCCTGTATTATAAGGCAAGACCTTGTCTCAAACAAGCAAGCAAACAAACACTAAGAAGTAAAGTTTTCAGTAGTCTGGTGTTAGACTGATGCTAATATTAATAGTCAAATACTAGATGCTGATACAGATAATAATTAAAATGATCATCAAACTTTTCCTTGTAAATCTTACATGAACCAAACTGACCTCCTACCAGTTATACATTATACATGATCATAGAAATCATTTACCTATAGTTAAAATGATTGTAAATGTTCTTTAAAAACAATGACTAGCTTCTTAAGAATTGCTATTAGGAGCAAGCAGATAAGAAGATTGCATCTGTAGTTTAACAAATAGGTAAAAAGTAAATTAGAGATTATAATCTGCTTAATCATTTGTAGGCTCTGTAATTTTCTATTTTCTCCATTCATTTTTCCAGACTTTTGTATGTTATTTTATTAAGTTCTAATAAAAATGAGCTCTCTTTGTTTAAATGGGGAACTTGCTAGACTTTTTAAATATATTAATAAATTCAAGAAAATGTGGTTTCTATAATTCTGTTGGGAATTCCAAGGTCTGTTAGGAGTAATGAGCTTCACATTTATTTTGAGGTTGGCTGATCTATAATGCTATACAAACTGCTAGTAAACCTTGTATTTTGCACATATAAGTTTATCTCACATTTTTTATGTAGAAAACCACATAATGGATGACTATTTAAAAGGAATGTGGCAATAGTCTACCATAGAAAAGTGAATGGAAAATTACCATACCATGAATAATTTGTGCTACCTTCGAAGAGCTCACAGAGGTGAAATGTTCTGAACTGTAGGAAGCATTGCTTGTTTTATTGCACATCCCAGTGAGTAAGCAATTGTTTACTCAGTTTGATTGCTTATTTTACTGTATTACAATTGAAAAATCAAAAGCATGTAACCATGGGCACAATAACCACACCGTGTTTTACTTAAGACAAAGGCCAGTAGAGGGTAATTTATACCCTGAAAGAAACATTTTTTGCTGTCTGTTCTGCCTTCAATTCAATGTAGTGATATGTTTTCAAATTTCTTTGGCTGTTTTAGTACAGGTATGTGCAAGAATCATTGTGACAATCTGACATATCCTTGGACAAATCACACACACACCTCTCTAGGTTTCTTTTTCCTCATTTCTCAAACAAGGAAGTTGGGTCAACACTTCCTTCAAATTGCTATATTTTACTATACAATGATTTTATTATATCACAGTACATCAGTAATGAAATACTGAAAGTTTCTCCCTGGCAAATACCTTCCTTTAATGAACTGCAGCCATCAGAGCTAATTAAGAAGGTAATAGTTAACTTCAACTTTCTCTACTACACCTATTTGATCCTTAGCAGGTGCTGATGTGGAAGAGTGAGCAGGCAGGAATTAGGACTGGCTCAGCTTTCTCTGCTTTCACTGCTCTTTGACTTATCAAACTTGTTTCATTTTTTGATCAAGAGGTTAAATTCTGCCTTGCTTATTTCACAAGGTTGGAAGATAAAACAAGGTAACTGATGGAAAAATCTTTTAGCTTCAAGTAAGAATTAAAGGTTTTCTCTGTTCCTCTGAGCAAATACTACCTCAAATCTGACAGTTTTGCAGCAGTTATGCAAATGCAGAATTCACTCTCAGGGAAGCACAGTATTCATAAACTTCCAGAATGCCAGCCTGGCTCATACTAAGTAATGCGTTTATATCCTTTCAACTCTTCCTGATTAAATCTGTGACCATTTCCATACAGTACAGGATATTGTACCCAAAACAATTTTAAAAGAGACATTTTAAAGAAGCAAATAAAGCACCTCACTGAGATTATTCTGTGTTTTGTTCTTTTCTTTTCTTTCTCCACCTTTGCCATACTCCAAACAGCAGAGTTCTTCTGGTTTTTAAAATTAACTTTAGTTTCACTTTCGAAATTGCTGTAACCTTGCAACATGCACTTCCCTGGCGAAAATGTCTGGATTGAGTCAGAATAAGTAAAGGTATGTATTTTAAATCTTTATGGGGGTCTGAATCTTTGTGCTACAAGAAGTAAGAATGTATTTTGTCTTCAGCAATCAAGGGTCTTTTATTTTGACACTGTGTCAGAAACAGCAAGAAAAGTGGATGGAAGGGGAGATGATGAAGGCGTGGAGAAAAATGCATCATAACTCAGAATAGAAGTCACAACAGCAATATCTAATTGACATGATAAAATATTTATGTGGTAATTTTAAGATTGTTTCCTCTGTAGAGTTCTATACTTGAAAATTCACGTTGGAGAAACAGTGGAAATTATTTGGTGACAACCCAATCACGTTTGTGTTAAAAAAAAAAAATACATCTCCAGAGGTTTAAAAAATCACTCCCTTTTCTCAGTTTTGTTGGATGGGGAGGGGACAAGAGCTGGCATTAAGTGATAATGTGCTAAAAAAAGGAGAGAACCATTTAGGTGTTCCTGCAGGTAAGTAAATGCATTCTTTATTAATTCATCTAATAAAGAAGAGGGGAGGAAGGTGAAAGGAGAAATGTTTGTATATCTGAAGCGATCAGAAATTAACATCAGTAATTATGGGGCACAGGTAAAAAATTGCTTTCAGTACTATTGAAATTTTAACAAATTGATTCCTAATATTACAATATAATTATATGTTGGTATGTGTCTGCATCTAGATACCCATGTATTAACTTACTATACATATATATATATATAATATGTAAATATAAAATATATAAATTATACATATTCTACAGCCTACAATCCAAACTGTAAATAATGGTTACCTCCCAATAGCCTGGCTCCAAATTCCGTGTCCTAAGCATAATGTAATACTGTCTCTTATTTGGGCAAAAAAATGGAATGGAACATCCCCTCAAAAAACATTTCAAAATTGCAATCCTCTCTCCCTCACCCTTCCTTTTTTTTCCTTCTTTCCCCTTTTTTCTTCCTTTCATTTTTTTTTTTTGCTTTCTTTGTTTCAGTTAGATCTGAAGAACAATAGTAACTTGCTTTTCATTTTCATTTCATCTTTCATTGTATTTTATATTGATGTATGTCCTGGAGTAACTTTTTTGTATGGCTGTAAATTCACTGAATGTGTGCATATCTCAAAACTCTTCCCATTTCTTTAATTGTTCTGCTGGATATTAAATTTTAGGTTCAAAATAATCCTTCTTAAATAATGTTGAAGCTTATCTGATGAAAAGTTTTACATCAACCAATACCTCTTTCCTTTGGAAGTAATTAATTGTATACTTTCCATTTAAAGTTTAGAACTTTTGTTTGTTTCTGCATAGTGATTATCATTCTGAAAATTTTATAAAATTCTTTCAGTATGTTTTCCTTTTTTACACATCCTGCTTAGTTACTGCTTGCTGGGTGTTTGCCATCATAAATGTGTCTTCAGAATTGAGAATGTCTTTCAGTCATTCAGTGGTATACTAGCTAAATGGATTAATCCTTCTCAGAAATTCTAATCTCTGTCTACAGCTCTTCCAGTGTGGTAGTAGCTCCTTAACAAGGAGAAGAACATATATCAGGGATCAGACCTATAAATTGGTAAATAGAAATAGGAGGTCCCCGTGGTACTGGGAGGGCTATGAGAGAAAGCCAGAAAGATATGAGGTAAGAGTGCTGGTCCCTGATTTTCAGAATACATTGTTTGCACCATGTACAGCTGAACAATTTGGTAATGCACATCCTTGCTACTCTGGGATATGATATTCTTCATAGCTTATGGACCTAAAAATTGTGCATAACTTTAAAAATATTTAGTCCAGTATTTTAAAGGTCATACAATTAGAATATCACTTTATGAAAGCTGTTTACTTTTTCTGAGAACCAAGTAGGAATACTAGTCAACCCACTCTTCTTAAAAGCATATTAGCACAATTTTAAGTACTCAGTTAGTTTGTTTTTCTGAATTTAACCACTAAAGATGATTTTGTCCTCTAAAATTTATCTGCAGTTATTCTTATGTCATGAATTTTAGATGCTATGGGACATCAATTTAAGTATCATTAGTACTGATTTATTTTCACATGTTGAGGATCCATTTGATATTTTAAAACATCCAAAGTAAAAGATAGATGATGGGAAACAGGAAGATAAATACTTGCAAAAAAGGGAATCAAGAGATGGAAGGAGGAATGGGAAGGAAGAGAGAGGAAAGGATGTAAAAAGTTAAAATGTAAAAAGAAATAAAATTACATAACTCTTACGTGATAGATGTAATCATTAAGTACTTCAAATATGTACTTCTACCAATAAAAAATTGAAAATAAATAAAATATCTGAAAGTGAAACTATTGTAATGATCATACCAGAAAATATTGCCCAGCCATACATCCCATCAAAATAAAATGTAACTGTATTTCTTAAGCCAATTAAATGATCATGGTAGGCTATACATTTAATATATTTTTGTTTATTCATCATCAACAATATTCCAGTATTTTTCTAGGCACAAATCATGCTGTGTGGAATTTAACAAGCTAATACGTTTACTACTTAAGCTTTGCATTCTAGTAAAGATGGGTAATTAATAATTATTAATATTAATAAGTAAATAATAAATATCAAATCACTCTCAGCAATCAGCATGGAAAAGCAATCTAATAAATGAAGAAAAAAAACAAGAGGATTAACACTTTAGACTTAATAGTCTGTAGTAAAGTGTTCATAGTAAAGACTACTATAAAGCTATAATCATCAAAACAGTGTGATATTATCACAAGAATCAACAAATATTCCAGTAGAAGAGAGGACACAGTACAGAGCTAGACCCACGCTTAAATGTTTGTTAGTGTTTTTAAGAAAAATCCAGCAGGGGAGTGGAAAATCATATTTTTAAAAACTAGGCTGACTAGAGATGCACATGAAGAAAACTGAACCTGACTTTTACTTCAAGGTATGTACAAAATTTAAAAGAGCTCTTAGACCTTCACATAAAAAGAGAGTCTCTAAATAACTTGAGGGTAGAAAATTTCTTAGACTAGAAACAGAAACAAATAATATTAAAATAAAACAATAAGTTAAACATCATAGCTAAGAAAACATCATTAAGAATATAAATAAGACATCACCTGGGAGAAAACACTTACAAAATATGAATCTGTCAATGACTGATACTCAGATATATAAAAATTCTTGTAATTCAATAAATAAAAAGAAAAAATCTAATAAATAAGAAAAATGTTAAATATACAAAGGAAGATATATAAATAACAATAAGCACATAAAGTTATTAAATATCATTAGAGAAATGCAAAGAAAAACCATAATTAGTTTTACTATATACTCATCAGGAGGTTTAAAAATAAAAGGATCAATAGGATCCAATTTTTGTCAAGATATTAGTGGGAATGTAAAATCATAAAATATTTTGCAAAATGATCTGTCAATCTCTTATGAAACCACAAAGTACAAAATGGCTCAACCATTTCAATTCTAAGTATTTATTCAAAATAAATAGAATAGATATGTCTATAGAAACATATACAAGAATGTTCATGACAACTTTATTTATAATGGTGAAAAACTTGAAGCAATCCAAATGTCTAGTAATATAAACATGGATAAAGTATATATATATATATATATATATATATATATATACATAGTATTTGTACCATTCTCTGAAAAACAAAGATGTAGGTGGGCGTGGTGATCCACACTTATAATGGGAGACTGAGACTGAAAGATCACAAGGTCCAGCTCAGCGTAGGCAATTTAGCAACTTAATGTAAAGGCTGTGGGTTTAATCTTGAATTCTGAGAGAAGAGAGAGGGAGAAAGAGAGAGAATGAGACACAGACAGACAAAGACAGGGAGACAGAGTGGAGAGATACACACAGAGAAGAGAGAGAGAGAGACACAGAGAAAGGCAGAGAAAGATACAAAGAGAGAAACAGAGACAGCCAGAGAAGACAGAAAGAAGAAAAGATGAAAAAGTCTAGACTCCCTCCTTACCTGCAGCTTTGTTTTCCTTGATTTTAGTATCCTATGAATGACAGCAAACCGAAAATGTGAAACAGAAAATTCCAGAAATGAATATTAAATTTGAAATCGCACACCGTTCAGAACCCCCCTTGGTCCGCCCAGGCACAACAGTCATCTTTTAGTCCCGCACATTCTCGCTGTAAAGATAAAATGCTCAATGATACGCATGGCCTTCAGGTTTCATAGCTCCATCTAGGCCAAGCTCCTCATGCTTAGCTACAGTCGGGGGATAAAATGCTAGCGTTTCTCATGTGGGCAGTGTTGAGTGACAGAGCTAACAGTTTTAGGAAATGAAAGGATGGAAGGAGGGTAGAGAAACCACAATAATTTGCATTTCCTGCATCACAAATCTAGGCATGAAAAGATTTTGTATAAGGTTGATTGACCAAGAAATATAATTTTAGATATAGTCATTAAAATTAGAAATCTAACAATGGTAAGATGACTAAGAGATGTTGGGAAAAGGAAGGGAGAGGAGGAAACATAAAAAAAATTAAGATACATCATGCACACACATGTATGTGTATTGACAATGTGTTCACCATGTGCTGCGAGCATGTACTCATAAAAAAATCCAGTAATACATTAAATAAAATTTAGAATAACATAAGAAGAGAAAGTTGTGAAGAGAGTGAGGGATGAGTATAATTTAAATTCTGTATCTTTAGGTGGGAAGAAAACACTTAATAAAAACTTTGATGTGCCTGGAGAACATTATGTCAAATGAAATAAGTCAGACATGAAAAGGCAAAGCCCTCGTGTTCTCACTTGCAGGCAGAAACTAAGGCTCTTAACCTCCTAGAATCGTACAGCAGTGGTTGCCAGAGGTTGGGAAAGGTGTGGGAGGAAATGGAGAGAGGATGATTAGCAGACACTGGATTACAGGTGAAATGTTGAATAATTTAGGATGTGCTACATCACAGTGACATGATAATGGTTAACAATAGTTGATTGCATGTTTCAAAATAACTAATAAAAAGGATTTTGACTGTTCTCAACATGAATGATAAGTGTCTGAGGTGATGGATATGCCAGTTACTGTGAGCTGATCATTGCACACCTGTATATGTATTGAAACAATCACCCTGTACTACTTAAATGTGTACAAGTATTTCAGGTTAATAAAAATAATTTTTAAAAATGTAGTCTAAATTTGGCTGATTTATAAATAGAGTTTGGGATGTAGTCTTTAATATAAACATAACAATAGATTCAATAAAATAACAAGTAACCGATGTGGAGAAGAGATGTATCTTTGTAGTGGGAAGTAAATGTTTCAGGTTTGTAAAGAAAAGTAAATTACTTTTTGAAGAGAAAGTTAGGAGAAATTAAAATAGAAACTGTCCCGAGAGGTTATCTTGGAACACTGCAGCTGGAGTGGAGGTGAAGAATGAGAAAGGCATTTGCATGTTTCATTTTTTATCTTTCTGTGCTATTCAAATTATTTTCACCTGATGTATATTGCACACTTCTGTAGCATGAGTTATGAATAAAAATATTACATGTAGTGACATTTTGCTTATCTATTTCAAGAGAAATATACTGATTTATAAAATCATGTGTTAATAAAATTATCTACTACTTTTTACTATTTCTTTCATTGGGCAGAATCATGAAACAGCCTTTGCCTTATCAAATCTACTCCTTGTTGGGACTATTGTTCCTTTGTATTTTGTGTGCATCCTCCAACAACAAGTGCACAGTGACACAAGAAGTAGCTGATTGTAGTCATCTTAAGCTGACTCAAGTGCCTGATGACCTCCCCACAAACATAACAGTGTTGAATCTGACCCACAACCAGCTTAAAAGATTGCCACCTGCCAATTTCACAAGATACAGCAAACTTACTGTCTTGGATGGAGGATTTAACACGATTTCAAAACTAGAGCCAGAATTGTGCCAAAATCTCCCTTCGTTGAAAATTTTGAACCTCCAACACAATGAGCTATCTCATGTCTCTGATAAAACCTTCATGTTTTGCATGAATTTGACTGAACTCCATCTAATGTCCAACTCAATCCAGAAAATTCAAGACAATCCTTTTAGGAACCAAAAGGTAAGGTGAAAATGTTTATTTATATCTAAGCAATGTAAGATACATTATTTAATGTTAAGTTTTGGAGTGTCTTACTCATCTTTCAACTGAATATCTAAATATCAAGACTAAGAAAGCTGACTTACTCCATTCACATTATAGAGACCCATACACAAATATTACCATTTTCAAAATTATGGCCTTAAATCAACCTTGTAGTGCTGCTGATTTAGTGCAGAAATAGTGAAGAATAATGTCGAGTACAAGTTCTGACTTCAAGAAACCTAACAAACTGACACAATGATAAAGCTAATTATTCAACAAAAACTTTCTTACTCTTGATTTGAGAAATCTCCCAAAAGTATCCTGTATTAGCACTTTGTTTGAATTTTAAATCTGAAAAATCATGTCAATATCTGTAAGTGTCAGGTAGTTATTAAGTACTGTTTTTAGATTGTTGGTTAGCTATTTTAGATACTTTATTGCTTTCTGTTAGATTTTGAAGTACCTTTTGATACAGAGACCTCAAATCTGGTTAGACAGATTATTGCAAAATGTTATCCTTTAAAAAACATAAATAAATGATTTTTTTTCATTAACACAGATTAGATTTTTGCTACTAGGTATCAGGTTTTGCATACCTTTTCCCTGAGTTTGAAGTTTATATGCCCAAAAGTAAGTTGTAGAATATTTTTAAAAATATTTTTTGAAATATCCCACAATATAAACAAAAACAAAACAAGCAGGTATTGATATTCTGTGTTCTAAAACTATAAATCTTTCTCATTATGAAAATCTTAGCTGGGCATGGTAGTGCACATCTCTTTAAGGATTTCATGGGTAGCAAAATTCTCATGTTTCTTAAGGAAACACTTCCTTTTTTCCTATTAATTATTTCTAATGCTAATGCAAGATACTACATGTTTAATAACCTTAACACTACATGGATATTCTTTGCATAAATTACAAATAAGTAAATTGTGAATTTTTCTTATCTCCTAAATTAATAAGCTTAAATATTTTTACATTGGTAAGATAAATAAAATTATTCTTGAAGAAAAAGCTAAATTCTTGCAACAGTGGTGTTTTAATCACAAGAAAGATAATTTATTACTTCTACTGTCAGTTCTCTACAAGGTAATAAACAGATGACATTTTGCTGAAGTTATATTTTTAAGATTTACTTATGCTTAAAGAAGTGTTTTGATGGAAAAACATTCTAACATACATATTATTTTTTATTCTCAGAATTTAGTCAAGCTAGATCTGTCACATAATGGTTTATCATCTACAAAACTGGGAACTCAGCTCCAACTGGAAAATCTCCAAGAGCTGCTATTATCAAATAACAAAATTCATGCACTACGAAGTGAAGAACTTGATTTCCTTGGTAATTCTTCTTTACAAAAATTAGAGTTGTCATCAAATCAAATTAAAGAGGTAAGAAGTAAGGTAAAATCATTTTGCAATTTGCATTTTGCTGTTAGATATATGTAATCCTACCTGTGTCACATTGATAAGAATTAAGACTTTTTGAGAAGAAACTGTATGCCTGCTTGTTGAGAGTCTTCTAGAAATCCTTCACAGATGTTGCCTGGGGCCTTGGGGACATTATCACAATAGAGTTTTGGTGGTTAGTGGTTAGAAGATGGAGCCCTGCTGTAAAACAGATTGAAATCCTTGTGCCAGTCTGTGACCTTGAGAAACTTACTGGTTTTAATTTCCTTACTTATAGTGAAAATAATACCCTTTATCTCCTGAAACATCTGAAGATTTAAAGTAGTATAATGGCCTACTGAACACAGGTTTTTAACTGTCCCTATTGTGGTGTAGCTTTTAACTGTATAACCAGGAAAGTTATTCAAATTCTTTCCGTCTCTCTCTCCTACCTTTCAAATAGTACAACAATAACATTACTTCATAGAATGGTAAAGAATTTAGTGCAGTATGTAGCCTGCAGTGAGTAACACCTAGCGCCATGTTATAAAAACCCTCCTGTAAGGGGGCATGCCTACTTCAACTCTCTTCTTGAATCCACAGTCTTTAGTTGAACTATTTTCATATACATTATTATATACCTTTACAGGATGTAAGAACATTTGAAGTCTTTAAGTCAAATAGTTTTTTATAAGCTATATTATTTTCCATACATAAAAACAGGCTGTATACAGAGTCATCCTGAAATAATGAAATATTTTGTACAAGGTACTCACTTTATTTTTAAACAGCTTTTTTTACAACTTATTTCCATAATTTTATGAAATGCATAAGTAGTGCAGGCAGTAAAAATGAGAGTTAGTAAAATCATGCATAAGCTTGCAATCAGAAACAACTACTGTTAATATTTGGGTATTTATCATCAAGTTGTCTTCAAACAATTATTCTTTTTAAAGTAGCTGAAAAAAGAGAGAAAAAGCAGCAGAAATTCATAGAGTATTTGGAAGATTAACTTTGGGTCAAATACTGAATTTTTTTTAATACTTTGTGTATTTAAGCATTTTTCACCAACTTATTTTTGTCGTTTTGTACAATAGTAAGTTGTGATGACAGTG
The DNA here is from genome assembly GCA_004027455.1 of Hydrochoerus hydrochaeris. Classification (NCBI taxonomy): domain Eukaryota; kingdom Metazoa; phylum Chordata; class Mammalia; order Rodentia; family Hydrochaeridae; genus Hydrochoerus; species Hydrochoerus hydrochaeris. Next base: position 346,521 of record PVLA01000341.1, on the reverse strand, counting down.
GTTAAGTGATTTACCTAAGTTCTCCTTCCTGCTGAGAGGTAGTGACTACCTGCTAACAGGTCTGGGTTTCTGGCTGTGTGATCATAGCCCATATTCTTAATTTCTGTGCTGTATTACCCCTTGAGGGTAATGGTGTCTCCTGGTATCATATCATGATCATCTCCTATGTAGTTAAGAATCACTCAAAAATTTAATTTTAGAAGCTGCAAAATAATGTTAACATGTAGGTGCATCAAAGTAATTTCTTACTTTGCAACTTTGTTTTATTTACAGTGGAGGACACTTTCTTTCACATTTTTTTTTTCCATTTGCCCAAGCCTGTCACATAGGAAATGTTAGAAATCAGAGCTCCTTTTCTGTTCCTGGTGGATTCACTACCTACTACTGGAGTCCTCTGTGGACTCCATCTCTCCAGCTTCTGTTTCCATGGCTCTGCTCTGAGTTCCAGGTCAGACACAGCTTCTGAGGAGAGAATAGGAGCAAGTGGAAGGGATTTGGAAGCAGGATAGTAGAATCAGGAGAAAACCTGGGTGGAAAGACAGAAAAGATGGCTGGAACTCTGAGTTTCCCATGTGTAAGTCAGACACAGCTTCTGAGGAGAGAATAGGAGCAAGTGGAAGGGATTTGGAAGCAGGATAGTAGAATCAGGAGAAAACCTGGGTGGAAAGACAGAAAAGATGGCTGGAACTCTGAGTTTCCCATGTGTAAGTGCATGTCACTGTATCAGTCACTTTCCCATCACTAGCACAAAACACTTGATACCTATAAGCTAAAGGAGGAGAGGTTTACTTTTGTGCAGTTTCAGTGGGTTCAGAAACAGTGGGGGGAAGGAAATGACAAAGGAAATCTGCTTGACCTTGGCAGCCAGAAAGGAGAGAGTGAGAGTGAGAGTGAGAGAGTGAGAAAATGCCAGGGATAAGAGTGCACGTTTCCAGGTCACACTCCTCCTGCTGTGCTTCACCTCCTAATAGTTATAAATTCATGGAGTAGATTAATCCACTAATGAACATGGCACCCCCCATGGCCCAGTCATCTTTCAGAAGCCCCAACTCTGAACACAGGTGACTTTTAGGGAACATATCTGAACCATAATAGTCACTGCTTCATAATAAAATTTATCCAACTGGATATATTGGCTCCTGGCTATAATCCCAACACTAATGAATCAGGAAGTTGACAAATTTGAGCCCAGGCCCGACATCTTAACTTAATGAGATTCTGCCTCAAAAAAAAAAAAAAAAAAAAAAAAAAAATATATATATATATATATATATATATATATATATATATATATATATGTCTGGGGTTATCGCTCAGTGCAAAAGCCCTGGGTTCAATCCCCCCAGTACCCACTGACTGTTGCCTCCCAATAAAAAGATATCTATGTATTTATTCCTTCTTGATAGTCACTGTCAGTAAGTGGCCACCAAGACACAACCAGAATCTGCACATTGTAACCTCACAGATAGTTTATTAACTACAGTTGTATTCAGTGTGCAGTGTGAAAGTACCGGAAGAGTTAACCTGGCCATGGAAGTTAGGGAAGAGCTCATGAAGCAGTGGCATGTGAATAAAATACTTAGTAAAAGCTAGCCAGTCACCAGGGTAAGCCAGGGGCTGGGAGCACATGGTGGGTGTAACAGGCACAGAATAAGGAATAGAGAAAGATGTGTTGAAAGGGGAAGGAGGGAAATTGAATAAAGAATTGTATTTATGTCTTTTAAGGATCATATGAAACATATATTTTAGTTTTTAACCTTATTCCTCCACTTTTAGTTTTCTCCAGGCTGTTTTCATGTGATTGGAAAATTATCTGGCCTCTTTTTGAACAATGCCCAGCTGGGCCCTAGTCTCACAGAGAAGCTTTGCTTGGAATTATCAAATACAAGCATCCGGAATCTATCTCTGAGTAACACCCAGCTGTATAGAACTAGCAACACAACTTTCTTTGGACTAAAGCAGACTAATCTCACCATGCTGGACCTTTCCTACAACAATTTAAATGTGATTGGTAATGATTCCTTTGCTTGGCTTCCACATCTAAAATATTTTTCCCTGGAGTATAATAATATAGCACATTTGTCTTCTCGCTCTTTTTATGGGCTTTTCAATGTGAGATACCTGAATTTAAAACGATCTTTTTCTAAACAAAGTATTTCCCTTGCTTCACTTCCAAGGATTGATGACTTATCTTTTCAGTGGCTAAAATGTTTGGAGTACCTCAACATGGAAGATAACAATATTCCAGGCATAAAAAGCGGCATGTTCACTGGATTGACAAACCTGAAATACTTAGGTCTATCTAACACTTTTACAAATTTGCAAACTTTAACAAATGAAACATTTTTATCACTGGCTCCTTCTCCTCTACGTGTGCTCAATTTAACCAGAAATAAAATTTCAAAATTAGAGAGTGGTGCTTTTTCTTGCTTGGGTGACCTAGAAGTACTTGACCTTGGCCTTAATGAAATTGAGCAAGAACTCACAGGCCAGGAATGGAGAGGTCTAGGAAATATTTTTGAAATCTACCTTTCCTACAACAAATACCTACAACTGACTAGCAACTCCTTCGCATCAGTCCCGGGACTTCAACGACTGATGCTCCGAAGGGTGGGCCTTAAAAGTGTAGACATCTCCCCTTCACCCTTCCACAATCTTTGTAACTTGACCATTCTGGATCTAAGCAACAACAACATAGCCAACATCGATGAGGAAATGTTAGAAGGTCTTGAGAAGCTAGAAATTCTCGATATGCAGCATAATAACTTAGCACGGCTCTGGAAACATGCAAACCCTGGTGGTCCTGTTCATTTTCTAAAGGGTCTTTACCACCTCCACATCCTTAACTTAGAGTCTAATGGCTTTGATGAAATCCCAGCAGATGTATTCAAGGATTTGTTTGAACTTAAGAGTATCAATTTAGGATTGAATAATTTAAACATACTTCCACCTTCTGTCTTTGACCATCAGCTGTCTTTGAAGTCATTGAACCTTCAGAAGAATCTCATAACATCGGTTGAAAAGAATGTTTTTGAGCCAGTTTTCCAGAATTTGTCTTATTTAGATATGAGTTTTAATCCATTTGATTGTACATGTGAAAGTATTGCTTGGTTTGTTAACTGGATTAATAAAACCCATACTAACATCTCTGAGCTATCAAGTCATTACCTCTGCAACACTCCACATCAATCTCATGGGTTTCCAGTGATGCTTTTTGATACAGCACCCTGCAAAGACAGTGCCCCCTTTGAACTCCTTTTCATGATCAATACCAGTGTGCTTCTGATTTTTATCTTTATTGTCCTGCTCATTCACTTTGAGGGCTGGAGGATATCTTTCTTTTGGAATGTTTTGGTCCATCGAGTTCTTGGTTTCAAGGAAGTAGACGGACAGCCAGAACAATTTGAATACACAGCATATATAATTCATGCCTACAAGGATAGAGATTGGGTGTGGGAAAACTTCTCTCCACTGGAAGAAAAAGACCAATCTCTCAAATTTTGTCTGGAAGAAAGAGACTTTGAGGCAGGTGCCCTTGGGCTTGAAGCAATTGTTAATAGCATCAAAAGAAGCAGAAAAATTGTTTTTATTATAACACATCATCTATTAAAAGACCCATTATGCAAAAGGTAGGTGAAGATTATGAAATTTTAAGTACATACTTGTTTTCCTACTCAACTTTCAAATATCATAACTCAAAGACATTTAAAAATAAAATTAAGGAGAAAATGCTGATTATTATGACACATTCAAGTAAACTCTAAAATTTTTTTATATCGTTGGGCTTTTGTCTGTTAAAATGTACACTAATTATTTCATTTTTAAATTTTTTAAACTTAGATTCAAGGTGCACCATGCAGTTCAGCAAGCTATCGAACAAAATCTGGATTCCATCATATTGGTTTTTCTTGAGGATATTCCCGATTATAAACTTAATCACGCACTCTGCTTGCGAAGAGGAATGTTTAGGTCTCACTGCATATTGAACTGGCCAGTTCAGAAGGAACGGACAAGTGCCTTTCACCATAAATTGCAAGTAGCACTTGGATCCCGAAATACTGTGTATTAAATTTATTTAGAGATTAAATGAGTAAAGGAGTAGCTTTCCAATTTAGAAAATTCAAGGTAGATTTAAGTTTTACCTAAAAGTAATGTAATCTCATTATTCATATGTTTAGGTGATGGTATTATATCTCTTTATAGAAATTCATTTCTGTTTCAGGCCTCTTATTAATCAAAATAGATATCTAAGCATATAGATATCTTTTACTAATGAATATACAGTTGGTCACTGAGGACTAGCACAGTCTCAATATGTTTTAAAAGACTTCATTGAAGAAAACAGAGTTATGTCACATTTTTGTGATAATTATTTTTGGGCTTTAGAGATGTAGAATGAAAGATAATTATTTTAATGGGTATAGACTTTTTCAGTTGTTAAACTATAAAATATCTTTAAAAGTTTAATAACAGATGTGTTGTAAAAGAGTATAATATCTTAAAAGGTTTAATAACTGAGACATTTTCAGTTTTAAAGCTTCACATTTTAGTATCCCCATATTGAGTTTGATAAATGTTAAATACTTTTTAAATTTGGTGTCAAGGGACATAAAACTTTCAGAGTTCATTTTAATTGCTTAATAAAATAAACACTATAGCAAACATTTATTTGTATTTTCCCAATACTTGAGTTTCTGCTACTAGAGCATAGAAACAATTCTCTTACTTAAAAATACTGCAGAAATGCTTGCTTTCTCAAGGTTACATAGTAAGTTGTCTTTGTGAAAATAAAGAATTTTCTTTCCCTGAGCATAGACTCAGGAGATAGTATTGGTCCTACAGAGATGTTTTGATTCCTGATCTTGAAAATTAAGATGATAAACAAAATCTTAGTGATGTTGTAATATATTCACATTAATTTGTTATTGTACCATTAAATTAAAAGCTATATCTGTTTGTCTCTACTTAGACTGTTAAAGTTTTGTTTTTGTTTTGTAATAAAATGAAAAAGCTCAGTTTGTTTTGCAATAAACATAATTTAAGTGTTAGAAATAGATATGCATAGATTTTTGAAACATTAAATATAGTTTTTGCATTCAGGTATAAGAAAGATTGAAAATATAATGCTGAATTAATTTCTCTTCTTGAAGGGTTCATTCATCTGGTAAATATAAGTAGCATGGGATGTCACATTTCAGGGCTTTGATTTAAATACTTTAGATTCTCAGTGATAAGTTCACATAACCCTAGAATTCAAAGTATTGTTGGTTCTGAAACAGTCTACAGTTGTCTAACACTGTGAATGTATGTATTTTCACTATTCTGTACCTTTACCTGTAAACACTTGTTCTATAGAATTATAGATAAGATTTATTTTAAATGTGATATAATCCTATTTTATTTTGGCATCATAAATTGAAAACAATGACTACTTTTCTTGACATACTTTTCTGTTATCTATCAATATTAACTCTTCACTAAAATATGCTTAAGAAATATTTTTATAAATTAATCATCAAATAAAAGCAAGAAATAATTTTTTTAGTTTCTTTTTTGTATAATTATAAGATAATTGATCAATGATTGCAATTTAAATTGAGTTCAAATGTAATTTTTAAAAACAACATTTTAAAACTAAGCACTTAAGAGGTTAAGATATAAAACATGACTTGTTTAAATGAATATAAGTAAAACTAATAAAAGATGTATGCGCTGACTTCTATTTGACCTACACAGGAAGCAGTATCTTGAACATCTGTCTGCTGTCCATTTTAATTGTTCTCAGGAGGAGTTCATGTCCCTTGAGTTAAAGACAAGGGGATTACAGAAAAGGATGTTTGTCTGTCTGCCTATTTAATTTCCACAAATGATTTGCCTGTTAGAATAGTCTCAAGGGGCCACTGTGTAATCTGTTCACTCCAATACCTTCCTGTTTTTTGCATTGAAAGACCAAATCCAACTTAATCAATGTTGGCTTTTAACTAAATTTTAGCATTTAGGTTTTTGCCTAAAAAGATAGCTTTTAGATTCAAAAAAGTACATGTGATAAATTTACTAGTGAGGAGGGTGTTCTTCAAAGCCACTTATTTGACAGTGTCTATTCTTTTATTTATTATTTTTTATTTTACAGAGAATAAAACAAAAGAGGACAGAACAAAGCACATCAGAACAGAACAATGTAAGCAACACAGCACTTTACAACAAGACAATTGGATATTAACAGTAACTACCATAATGTCTCTTTCTTTGAAACAGTTGAGCTTAGCTTTACACACAATAATGTCAAACATAACAAAATAGAATAAAACCATTCAAGAGAATGAAACTATTACAAGGCATTCTGAACCAAATAACAGAAAATGAACAATGGCTACTATAATATCTCACTTTCCATAAAAAATTTGTTTATATTATCATACATATTAAAATCCAATAAGACACAACATGATAGAACCAGTATTTATTAAAGTATGTATACTTTAGTATGTTTGTAAAAGGGGCTAGATAATAAGCAATTAGTAAATGTAAATACTTCAAATCAAAAAATCTTTCTTTCAATGAATAGAAACAGTAAGTGAACGAGTGGCTATCTAGGCTGAGGGACTGGAATGCAGAATGGTTATAAGAGGCCCTAGAGATATTTTGAGGGTGATGACAATATTTCACATTTAGATTGTGGTTATGATAATACGACTATGCAAGATTACTGAAAAAGCTTGATTTGCATACTTAATACAGGTGAGATTATGGTATTTTCTTAGGAAGAGAGAAAATGATGAACCGTGAAGGCCTTACTTAGCCTGCCCTGCAGGGAGTGCTGGAGCTGGAATGGCTCGGAATTGGTGCAAATTTAAGCAAAAAGGCAGAACCTCTCCACACCACCACATAAGCCAGTCATGAGTAACACTGGCAGCCACAGGAAGAAAGTATGACCTTGAGCAAAAAATTTTGCCCAGAAAAAATGCTAGAGGAGAGCTTAATGCTAAACCTTCAAAAGTTCGCACAGTGTACAGCTGGAGGAATAAGAACCAGGATCACTGGGGGGGAATTTCTTTACTTCACTCCAATATCCATACCTTCTAAGATATTTAAGAAGTAAAAGATACACGGCTCAATTAGTTTCTTTTGGCACTTGTACAAATTTCAAGCATTTTAAAAAAAAATTGTTAAGTAAAATCTCTTCAGGAAATTCTGGGAAACATATGGCTTCATAGAAAGTCATTTTTTAAAAAAGGAATGTTTTAATAGTTTTAATTTCCTGTGGTCAAAACAGCTGGAAACATAGTTGGAGTTGAACAAGTTGTGTTTAACTCTGCACTGAAGGAGGAGACACATGACAGGGCAAATCAGTTGGAAGATACTTAGGAGAAAAAACCTATTATATATGATTTGGATCTGGGATAGGAAATTTAAAAGTAAGAAGGCTAGAAAAAGGATAAAATTATAATTTCTAAATAAACTCCAATCATTTGGCCAGAAGAAGAATTGCACAATGACCATTTATTTATGTATGTACGTATGTATGTATTTATTTTGGTCTGTATTCAGTCAAAAATATGAAGTGACCATGCTTTGTTGAATTTTACAATATAAAGTAATGTAGTCCCTGAAGCTGCTTATATTCAATAGGAGAATTCTACCTTACTATAAGTGCCGGGTTGCCGACAACTTCTAACAGAGTTCTCTTTTTTGTCAGTGACTATCTGATTTTCTCTTTTTTGTCAGTGACTATCTGATTTTCTCTTTTTTGTCAGTGACTACCTGATTTTAAGCAACAAAAGCACAAAGTAGTTTGGAAAAAACAGGATAATGTTTGTGGTATGATATAACTGAACTGAGGAAAGAGTAGGGATTTAACTTTGCGTCATGGGAGCTAGAATCAGGGGCTGAAGCATCACCAGATCTGGCATCTACTCTTCTCTGATTGCTGGTGAGGTTGCTTTGCACTTCTAGAAACATATTTGCCCAGGGTCTTAGACACTTTTATGGCTGTAACAAAATACCTAATGATGGATAATTTAAAATAAGAAAATTGTTTATTTGGCTTACAATTATTGTGGTTAGAAACTTTAAACAGTACAGTGTCTGGTTAGGAAAGCCTTGGATGAGTCAAAATGTGGGGGGAAGCAGGAGGAGAGCTAACAGTGTGCACCTGGGGTCAAGAATGTGAATGGCTTTGCTTTACCTCAGCCCCCTCTCAGGAGAGCAAACCCAGCCCCAGGAGACCGGACCCCTCCCCTGAGGTGGATTAATGCCACCTCAGGGGAGGGGATTAAGGTTAAGGAATACCTGCCTCTCAGTTTCACCTCTTGGAAGTTACATTACCTTGGCACCATACACTGAAGACCAAGCTTTAGCACATGAATCTTAAGGAGACAAACCACATTCAAACCACAACACCCAAGAGTTCTGAGGCTACCATCTCACATCAACAGTGCACAATTTCTATTTCCCACTCCTAATTTTTAAAACCTTGAGAAAGGCTTCTGACGCTTTGGGCTTGGGTTGTATGTCCATGTTTATGATTATGAGATTTTATTTCTGTGGCTGGCAGAGCCCTCTGGAACCATGTGAATAGGATAGCATGAGAAGCTGTCCACTCCCCCCCAAAAGCGTGTCACTTCCCAAAGGCAGAAGCCAGGCAAGCAACGTAGCGTATGTCCACATACAAGATATGTGTACTAGTGATTCAGCAAGTTCGGCCAAAAAGAAAGCTATGTTGTAGTTTCTTCTTCTCTCATAGCTCTTTCTTTTTAAAAAATTTCTGCTTTTGGATGAAACTTAGCATTTTATTATTGAGGCATTTTGATCTCAGAATCCTTCTTATTCTGTAACTCTTCTTGACATTCTGCTAAATACATATTCTGTGTAGCACATTTTTAGACATATACTACATAGATTTAATTATTCTAGATCTCCTCATAGTCTTTATTAAATCTCCTTTGCACAATTTCTCGCCTTAACCTCTTATTTCATAGGCTTGACTGCCTTCTTCTCCACCTCTGCCTCTATTTCTGAAGCCTCCAAATGCACACTGTTCTTTCTGGTAAATTGTTGTAGCCTGCGTTTCAGCAGCATTTCCAGCCTCACTCTTCAGTATCTAGATGAAAATGGTTTTGACTTTAGAATGGACCAAAGCATGAGGTTGGAAAATCTAAATACCAAGTAGGGAACTGAATTAGTGGAAAATAAAGAATTGTGAAGTCTTTTTCTTAAGTGGAGAAAGCATATGATCTTATCTGAGTTTTACAGAGGATACAATTAGCTCATAAAAGTTTGAGGTTCTAGCGATGCCAATACTTATATAAAGTTCAAATTACCTTGCTTAACATTCAGTACCCTTCACAACCAGAGGGAGTGTATTTTTCTGGCCTGATTTTCTTTTAATTGCATTTCCTATTCTTTATACCAGTCCCACAAAGTCACTCTGCGTCCCAGCACTGTCACACCAGTGGCTGTGTACACCGGTATGTATTCCTCCTTCTGCACACAGTGGCCCTTCTTCTCCCTCTGGTGGAGGGTCACCTCTTGCAGAAATCCTCTCCTCCTTCCATCCCTATGACTTTACTCATCCTCTTAGTGTAACAGGACAATGTGTTTGGGGTGCTGTATATTTCTGACTCTGTCCCTAATCTTTGGAATCTGAGCACCCAGAACATACTACATTCATCTCTGTAATCTCAATGTCCAGAAGAATGTGACAGTAAGTTTTCAAACAATAAGCTGTTGGAAAAGCAAATGATAAACGGAAGTTGTGGCAATGAACATATTTATACTATCAGGAGGTTTTATATCCAGTGGTTCTCTTTCTGGGAAATCAGTCAAAGAAATAAGGAAGTTCCAGAATTCCTTTGCGCTTTAACAACCCTGCAATCCCTACTCCAGAAACCTGCCAATTTAGCCTATATCAACAATACAAAGATTTCAAGAATACTACTTACAAATTTAAATTCCATTTTTTTCATGATTTTGGTTTTCTCTTCTCTTGCTTCCTATCCATCCATCCCTTCATTCTTATGTAATACCTGACACACAGTAAGCATGCACGAAGTATTTGCTGACTGAGTGGTTAAATGGTCAAGTGAATGAATTCTGGTGTTCAGAACTACTTACAGCTCTGCCACACAGCCTTGACAGTTCCTTCCATGTGTTTGCCCAGTGAGGTGCTGTGTTCCCTGCTGTCCCACCTCCAGCTTTTCTTGGCTTAATTTTCAATCACAATAATTAAATCAGGTAGTAGAGTTAGAAGCACATTTATTTTTTAAGATGATGGGATAGTTAGACCTTGATCCTACTGCTTGGATGGAAAGGCCTTAAACTCTTAAGGAATCTAAAGAGAGCATGATCTTGATCTAGTGTTATGGGTGCAAAAATCTGTATAGAAGAGTCTTTACCTTGGCTGTGTAACTGAGGAGGAAGCTCTCGGGTCAGCGTGTTTCTCCACTCTACTATCCTTCTTTGGTACAAGGGAGTTTAAAGAGTTGTTCTTCTGCACAGTTTGTTTTGGTTGAAAGTCTCAACTGAGATAAATACTGGGTCAGATGAGTTGTCTTCCTTGGAGAAACACTGTTACCTAAGCAGTCACAGGAAACAGAGGTCCCTCTAGACTTCTCTGTTAACAATGTAACCTCCTAGCAGGGAGTTTAATGACTGTAATTCTTCTGACAACATCCATTTCTGGTGGCCTCTGTGGCATTGTCTGGCCTTAAAGTGTGCTCTACCACAGCAGTATCCCAGCCTGAAAGACTAGAGCTAGCAGGCCCGTCCCTTTGCTTACTTTGATTCCTCTGGGAGCACCTGACGACTTCTGAACATAATACTGAAGTATATAAAGGAAGAGAAGGTACTGAAGGGATGGTCCAGGACTGTGGTTAAGAAATTGAACTTTCTGATAATCTGGGCACAATGGGTTTTGAGCATTGTACCTTTGAGTAAATTCTGGGAGGTACCGTAGATCACACTCCAAACCTAAACAGCAGGACCATCATGATACATCTGCCATCTACCTTTTATTCTTCTTTTTACTTATCTTCAGTCTTCTGTCTTTCATCTTCTGTTCTCCCTACGTTATGCTCCATTCTGGAGACATGCTATCATGGCTTCAGTAAAATTTGGAAATCCCCCAGATATCTCTGAACTGGAGGGTGATAATATTAGGAGATGTGATGGAACTTAAGAGACGGAGCTTAATGAAAGTTCTTTGCGTCACTGGGATGATGTCTTGAAGACCAATTAGGGTAGTTTTCATGTGAACCCTTGTTACTTCTCCTTGACCCTTGCTGTCTCTACTTTCAGACTTATGATGTGATCCTTATTCTATGCTACCTAATACCTTATTGTCCACTATCTAACATCATCTGTCATGGATCTAGGACCTTCATCAAGCCATTTGGACTTTCAGCCTCCAAAAATGTGATCTAAAAATCTGTTTCTTATAAAAATAGAAACTATGATGATGAAATGTTGACTAATATACATGCTTGGCAGAAACATACAAACACCCGGGGGAATTCTAATACTGTATGCATGTATGTAGATGTTATTCCTTGCCATATCAATCTCTTACCAAAATTCTATGATACGACATGGAAAATATCATTCAGAAATATGATGGTTGAGTTTCAGAAGGTCTATCACTATCTCTTTATCTCTTTAATGATAATTTTTGAAGTGGCAAAGAAATGCTCTGTGCCTGAGTTATGGTCATAAAGTTTAATGGAGATTGTAAATTGGTAGTTGCCCTTTTAATTTGATAACAGTGAGTGGTCAAACTGTTTATTTTAGCTCTATACTACAGCAGACAGTCCTAATTACCTACCCAGCAAACCTCACCATCTCATACTGTTCCCTGGTTTGTGAACAACCATTTTTGCTCAGGTAACACAAGATCAGGAGTAATGGAGTGATCATGAGGTGTGATAGTGCTATTGTTCTTCACTTGTGATTAGTTTAGGGATGGACTTTTGATCTAACTCTGGCCTATGAGGTTTAATTGAAAATTAGCTTGAGAAGCTTCTAGCAAGTATCTTGTAAAAAGAAGATAGAGCTGTCTTGCCTTAAACACAATTAAGTAGAAGATGATAGGTGACATAACACCATGACAATACATAAAAACAAAAGAAAGGTCTTGAGTCTTTGACAACATTGATGATTCCCTTCACCAAGCACTTGGACTATTCAAGCACAGGCTTTATACAGCTGACTGTGCCTGCCCTGACCATTGGCCTTGTCTTCTGCCCTCTCCACTGCATTCCGTCTGCTATGAAAGTGGATACAGTCATGGCCTACTGTCATGATCTAATGCTGCTTTTTGATGAATTTAAAATTGTCCCTCTTAGTATTATCTTAATATTTGTCACTCAGAATTGGTGAGTATTAATATTTGCAGCATTCAGAATCTTCAAACAAATATCAAGAAAATGTGCCTACAGATTTATGAAGGATTGTTTCTATTTTGCTTTCCTTTATTGTGCTTATCAGGCAAAACAAATCCTAAGATACAGATGTGAACCATTCAAGTGGTACAAAATGAATAAATTTAGAAGTAAATGTAGTTGTAATTACCTTCAAGATCTTTTCTCTAGTTACTAATTGTAACCCTGTGTCACATATGATAAAAATTAATTTATCCTGAGAGTGTACCATTCCTAGGCTCTGTCACAGTGACCTCTCATTTATTAAGTAGTGTAACTCTCACGAGGGACTATTATTATTACCCCTGAGCTATAATTGAAGGCACCAGAAACACACAGAAATGTCAGTGATCGTAAGAGGCAGAGATGGGGTCCAGGTTCAAAGTCTCTAATACTATAATACCTCCTTGCATGGCTTAGTAAGTATTTGCTGAATCAACAGCTGTTTTTTTATTATTTAGAAGTTTTAAATTTTTTTCTGATTAACTTATGATTTTTTTTTGTATAGTCTCTTTCCCTGGTTATATGCTAATGGAGGCAGTTTAACTTGATAAGCAGATTAACTATTCAGTCTGTTTTAACTTTATATTTTCAGAACATAACATTTCTTCATAGCAATGTGATCCTAACTTTCTTATAATTTTCTAATAATTTTTTCAATGATGTAGCCAGGCATTATTATGTACATCAGAAAAATAATCAAATTCTTAATGAATGAATAAAAGCAGAATTGTATCACGTAAAACACTACATCAGCATAAAATCAATACCATCACAGGTAGATAAGATCACTTGCTATATTTACTTTTGTCTCATTAGTTTTGAAATAATGGATTAGTCACACCACTGCGGTCTATCTCCTAAGGCTTATGTCATGAGAACTGCTGCTAGTAATTAACAGAGAACCTTAGTAGCATGTAGCATCTGTCTGAAAGACTGTTGATAGATGTACAATAGGTTAAAAGACCTAGATCTTGCTAAGAATTGTTTATCATGTATGCAATTACATGTCCTTTTCAAAGAGAACAGCTTCAAACAAAAAGATCAATCATTAATTCATTGTCCCTTTTTCATAAGGCTGCTTATTCAGAATGCTACATCCATAACCTTAACTGAAAATGGTCCCTTTTTCCTACCTTTCCTTTTTATGCTTTCACTCATTCTTTCCATAGATTTGAAACAAGTGTGTGATTATCATTTTAATTTATGAACAGTTATTTAGGAACAAATTCTTAGGAAAAGGAATACTAACAAGACATTGCAATTATGCTGTATCCCCCAAATTAATACCTCAATAATGGGGGCCAGGGGTTTAGCACAGTGGCATAAGTGCCTGCTTGGCAAATGTGAGGTCATGAGTTTGATCCTTGGTACAAAAAAAAAAAAAAATTCAATAGCATATTCATTTCCCATGACTGACATAACAATTTGCCACAAACTGGGGGCTTAAAGCTACAGAGATTTATTCTCCCACAGTTCTGGCAACAAGAAGTCCTAAATTGACTGTCTGTGTAGCTCTAGTCTCTGAAACCTGTAAAATAGGACTCTTCTTGGCCTCTTCCTAGAGTTCAGTTGGGACCATCAGTCCGTGATGTTCCTTGGTTTGCAGCTTTGTGTCATTTCATTGCAGCCTCTGTCATAGTGTGGGTCTGTGTTCAAATTTCCCTCTACTTGAAAGCTGACCAGCCACACTGGATTAGGGCCCATCTTTATGACCTCAGGTTAACTGCATTACACTAGTCCCTCTCAGACATGTTTCCACATTTCATCATTCCAGTTATGCAAGGTCAACTGCAATCTAAACAATGAGGAATTAAGATACTTTGAGAGAGAGAAAGAACAAAGGATCAATCATTCACATATCATGTATTACAGCATATTATTATAGTTGTTCTATTTTATTATTATGCTTTATAATGTCATCATGAATCTACATTATAAATCAAACATTATGATATGTATGGATAAACATACATAGGTGTATAAATATAGGATTTGATACTCTCTACTGTTTCAGGCATTCACAGGGGTTTTCAAATGCATCACCCATGATTAAGGGAAGACTACTGTATGTCTCTAAAGATGTTATATACAGATAAATTCACATTCACAGCGATAGGGTGTTAGTGATTAGTTAGAACTGAAACATAACTTTTGTGAAGGATACAATTCAACCCATAACAGATATTATACATGCAATCACATCCAAGAGATAAAATACATAAATAGATGGGAGCTGGGAGTATGCAGCTTTTTGTAGTTTTATTAACAGTACTCAGTTACTAAGAAAAGTATGTCCACATAGAGGAAGTGGTTAGTATTAGAAGCATAGAAATATCTACATCAGATGGATGAATGAATGTAAATTGTACAGATAGGGTTGCTCCTCCAAGAAGGAGGAACATGATTTCTTCTTATGACTAATGTTTCCCTCGGATAAGCTACAAAACTCATTTTCCTTGCTTGGACTCCATATTCACTTAAAAGTCACTAAAACTGTATTGCTCAGCTTTCTATAGATTGGACAAAACATGACCTCTGTAAATTAAAAATGTTAAGTTTTACTTTGGCGCACAGCTTTAGAGGGTTCTGTGTAAGGTTGGCTGACTCCGATGCGGAAACAACATGGAAGAATAGCATGGTAGAGGAAAGCTGCTCACTACATGGTGACCAGGAATGAGAGACAGAAGGGAGGAGCCAGAAGCAATAGTACATCTTTCCAGGTGGTGACCTCAGTGACTTGCTTCTTTTAATCAGATGCTACTTCGAACACGTGAGACTTTCAAGAGATATCTTAGGGCTAAGCAATAACATAAGCCAAGTTAGTCTTAAAAGAAATTCACCTCATGAGGAGAGAACTGAAGATCTGAGTTTCACGAGTCAGGTGAGAGGGATTTCATCCTCACCAGCTGGTGAACTGAGAAAGTG
The DNA here is from genome assembly GCA_004027455.1 of Hydrochoerus hydrochaeris. NCBI lineage: Eukaryota > Metazoa > Chordata > Mammalia > Rodentia > Hydrochaeridae > Hydrochoerus > Hydrochoerus hydrochaeris. Next base: position 331,180 of record PVLA01000341.1, on the reverse strand, counting down.
CTGGACCAGTCAGATTTCTGAGCCTGAAAAATCAGAAATCTCCAGGTGTGCCAGCTAGTGGGATCAGCGTCCAAGAGAAACTGAATGAGTTGGATCATGCTTTCAAGCTTCCTTTGGCAGTGGCCCTTCCTTGCTGCCTGTCCCTTCATGTCCTTCAAGAGGATGCAAAGCTTAGACAGTGAAAACTCATGTCCCCAAAATGTGCTCTGTATTGAGAGCAACCTAACATATTAGGATTTGACTGAAGCATGAGTCAGAATCAAGATTCTTTTGAAAGAAACAAAAAAGTCTGGGAATAGTCTGCATCCTGAGGTGCTATATGAAATGGTCCTGTGCTCTGGTGGACCCTGTGCACTCCAGAGCCTACCTGGTGGGTTGCTGCAGGAAAGCAGAGAGGTGATAAATGGGAGGGACTGATACATCAACTCCAGACTGCTTCTGGTGGTCTTGCATTATAACAGAATCGGCACAGCATTCCTGCTTGATTCTGACACCTTACCTCGTTCCATTGCTGAGATATCTATGGCTTACATTCTCTTTCCCTCATTTTGATATTTCACTGCGTGTTCCACATGCTGACGACTGTATACCCTTGCCTCTTCTGACATCTAATTATGGTCCAGTATTACTGCTTTTTCTCTCTTCTTATACACACAAATGCTCTACTTTCCCCAAGCCAGTGCTGACTGAGATAGCTGCTGCCCACTGTTCATATTTTCTGAGGTGGTCACCTCATACAGCATCTGCTAGGAAAATCATTCTTCCAGACTCTAAGAAAAGCACATCTTTTTCTTTGTCTCTCAGTGCTTTTTGCAATCCTGAAGTAGAAAAAGTGCCCGTTACATATTGTTGATGTTGCTAGTTGGATGCAGAAAATAGATTATAAGACAATATCAATACCTTAAGCAGAAAATTAGTTAACCATCTATGGGAAAATAAAACTTAGCATCGCCATGGAACTTTACCATAGCTCCATACCCACTTTGATAACTTATTAAAAACTAAAGCACATAATCATGAATGTCAGTCTATTTATTCACTACCAGACTATTCATCTTGCAGAATTTCCTTTCCCCAAATAAAAATCCTTATATCAATGGATAATTCTCAATTTTAAAAAAATTTTTTTGTACCAGGAATTAAACTCAGGACCTTGCACACTGAACTATATCCCCAGCCCCAATTCTCAATATTTTTAAACCTCCTTTAATTCTGAGCTCACATTGGTATAGAAGTTCATACTCTACCTTTCATTAATTATGCTTTTTATTTTATAAAAATATAAAACAAAATTTAATAATAAAATAATACAAGAATAACAACAATTAATACACTGTATCATTATCCTCAAAGTAGTTATTCAGAATACAAGATATAAACAGGTAATAAAAAAGAAACAGGTAATAACACATAAAAAAGAAACAGGTAATAACTCAAAACCTTATTTACAATGGACTAAGAGATTGTAAACTAGTAAGGTAAATAAAACTAATTACCATATATGTTAAAATATTTTTAAATAATAGAATGTGTAATTCTGGGAAGTATTTGAACTTCTACTAATTTTCCTACTTATTTCTTTTATTTTGCTCTCCATATAATATATATATATATATATATATATATATATATATATATGGTGCTTTTCTATGAGAGAAGCTATGATATATGTGAACTTTGTGTCTGACATTTTTCACATAGCATGAAGTTCTCAAATTGCATCAGTGTATCTACAAACACCTCACATTTATCTTTATGGCAATGTAGCACTCCATTGTATGTAAAAGCCATATTTTTCTTATCCACTCATCTATTTATGGACATACATGGTTTTTACACAATCTACTTACTATAAATTACTCCTGTAAACATAAGGATGCATGTATCACTGTAATATGATGCTTTTAACTCTTTTGGGAAGATACCTAAAAGGGGATACATGAGTAAAATGGAGTTTTTTAGTTTTTGAGGAATTTCTGCAATGATTTCTTCACATTAAGCAAAATGTAGTTCATTCCACTTAAGAAGTCTTACCTTTCCTATCCAACTCTAAGTCTGTCATTTGTAGACAGGCATTCTGATTAGTGTGTGCAACGGTTGATATATTGAGTCAGCTTGAGAAGTCTAAAAGCTCAGCTAAACAACTCAGCAGCTCTGCTTCCTGGGGTATAGAAGACATGCCTTTACCACCCTAGGACATTGCTCATTGTGTCAATCTGAGAAGTTTAGAAGTTTAACTAAGTGCTTCAGCAGGGTGCCAGAGTCCTTACTTTGTAAATATCCTCAGCCTGTGAAAGAGGAGGGCAGGGAGAGGATATGAGTGTAAAGGACCCCTCTTCCAGGGCAGGCAGCCTGCCTACAGTAAAAGGAAATGAGGAAGGACTGATTGCTGATTCTTCAGAGGAGCTCCAGTCTTCAACTTCAGCTTGGACTTTGTCTTCTGGCTTCACATGCAGACTGCTCAGTTTTCACCTGGGACTCGTCAGCCTTCCAGTGTAGATTCCTCAGTGTTCCATCACAAACCCGACAGCCTCCTGATGACTTGCATGGAGCACTGCAGTAAGCTCAGGACTCGATCCCTCATCCTCCAGCCTGCAGACACCCTCTGCATGCTCCCTCATCCAACTCTGTGGCTGACCATCTAAGCCAGTCTTGTAATTTCTTATACATTTGCATACCTTGAGTTATATCTGTTCTACAAGATCTTGTCTAACATAGATTTTGGTACCAGAGAAGTAGGGTCATTGCTTTGACTATTCCCGACCATGTGATTCAAGAGCCTTTGGGAATGGCTTGGGAGAAGAGTTTGGAAAGATTTGGAGATGTTGCCTGAAAGAGTAGCACTGGAATGCCTTAGACTGTTCTGTATGGGAAATGCTGGTCAGAGTGCAGAAGACAAGACAGCTGATAGAAATGCTGCAGGTAAAGTCCAGGCTCTGGAAATTTCTACTGGAAAAAGGACTACATTGGTTATTGGAGTCTAGATGATGTGTGCTATGGTTTGGCAGAAAGTTTGTCTGCACTTTGTTCCTGTTCAGAGACTTTGTCTGAGCCTGAGATTAAGGGGAATGGACTAATAATATTGTAGAAGAAATTTCAAGGCAGTTGAATGTTGAGACTGGGACATGGCTATTGTTGGGAGCTTTTAGCCAGATTTGTGTTGTAAATCAAGAGCAAAGAACCCAGTGGGATGATTTAAAATGCTGTGGGTTTGGCCAGAAAGGAAGCTCCAGTAAAGCTGTGGATTACAAAGATAGAGCTAAAGAGATCTCCATTACTGAGAAGGAACACGGAAATATAAAAGATGGCTTGATGGCATCACAAGAAGCAGCAAATCTCCACTCCAGCTGGCAGCAGACCATCACATCATCCATGTTTTAGACATATACAGAATGTAAGAGTTAAGCCAGGGATCTAGCTCAGAGGCATAAGTGCCTGCCTTGCAAGCTCAAGGTCGTGAGTTCGATCCCCAGTATGGAAAAAAAAAATGTAAGAGTTGTGGGATTAAGGTTTCCCCCCTGATTTCAGAAGGCCTGGGAGACCAGGCAGTGTGCTGCTGAGAGGGCAGTGTGTGTTTATGAAGCCAAATATGCAGTGCAGATCCCAGAAGTTTGGAAAAGCCAAGAATGTGGATATCTAAGGAAAGTTGCTGCAAGGAGGGAGCAAAGCAACTCTAAGAGAGAATCCATGGGAGCTATAACCACCAGAAGTGCTACAGAGTAGAGTCACTCAAGCCCAAGCCCTTTGGAGCTCACAATTTGCCACGGATTACTTCAGACATTGGACATGTTAGAACCACAGGACTTAATGCTTGCCCTGCAGCATTCTGGACTTGCTTTGGTTCCAATCCTTTATATCGCCTTGTTTGTAACTTTTGGAAAGCAAATGTTTATCTCGTGACATTAAATATTTAAGAATTTAACTTTTCATTTGTACAGGGTCTTGCTAAGAGTTTGCCTTACATCTTGGAGAAGACTTGAAATTTGGACATTTCAGCAATTCTGAAACTGTTAGAACTTTGGCAACTCTTGCTTTTAGGTAAAGGGATCTGCATGAGTCTTTGGGGGGAACAGGGGCAGCATGTTATGGCTCTAATGTAATATAGTATTGATAGACTTTAATACTGGTTCTTAAGGATTACTAAACTTATAATGTTAAAGTTGTGAAACCATAAGAATAAGCTTGTCTTTGTATCTAGAAACCTGTTTAAAGAAATGTATCTTGTTGCCAAGTTGACAGTGGATTATAATAGTTGATACATTGTGTCAATTTGAGAAGTTGAAGTGACTCAGCATGGGGTAAGGTCCTCATTTTGTAAACATCCTCATTCTGTGTCAGAGGAGGGAAAGGAGATGGTCTGAGTGCTACACTTGCCCTAGCAGGAGCTGGTCTGCTTACAATATGAGGGAGGAAAAGAGGCTTCCTCTCCCTCCTTCTGATTTGTTGCTTTTGCTATTTTTGTGCTGCCTTGAAGTGTTGCTGCTGGGTCCTGTCACCCTGACTTGGAGCCAGCCAACTGTGGACTGAGACCTCTGCAAACTGTGCGCTAAATAAATCTTTCCTTCCTTAATTTTGTCTATTAGGTATTTTGACTCAGAAACCAGAGAAAAGTAAAAGACAGTGTGATTCATACTCATTTTAGTTACAAAGTGCCCTGGTCATTGTATGTGGATTTTCCTGCTTTACCTCTCCAGCCCAATTTGTTTCTAAATTCTTGGGTGAAGCACCTTCTGTTGTTCCCATATGTCACTCCTAGTGACACCCTTTGAACAGGACCCTGGGGCTGGGCATTGCTCTTTGGAACATAGGCCCTTGAATACCTCTTTTTAAGCCATTGTCCCTCACGTCAGAGAACTGGCCCTGATTGTACCACCTCTGGCTCTGTCAGACAGGTTGAATTCCAGAACCTTTCCGGAGCAGTATTGTATTTCCCTGGGTTTTTCTCAATTTCTTGTTTTAGCCCCTAGCTGGAGAATCTGGTAAAAGCTCTAAGAGTGATGGAGAAATCTGAGACTGTTCCTTTAAGGCGGAAGTCAAGGAGAGGTGCCAGGGTTTCCACCTTAGGTGAAGCCCAGAGCTGCTGTCTGGGGCCCAATTAGCAATGAGCTTAGCAGGGTTTTTGTTTAGCTTAGCAACCGCCTGTGCTGCCCCAGGGGCAGGCTGGGCCTCCCGGGGGCCGAGGTCGCTGCAATCTGAACACTCAGGCCAGTGGCGCTGCCGAGGTGGAGGCGCCCTAGCTGGGCTCTTCGACCCCCAGCCCCGGACCCGGGTTTTGTCCCGCACGGAGGCTGAGAAGGGCCCCTCAGTACTGTGCGGAGCTGGGCGCCCGAAGCTGGTCACCGGCTGGGGAGAAGCAGACTGCTCCGGAGTTTCGCGGGGTGCGGGAGCCCCAGCACCCTCGCTGTCCCCCAGCCCCGGGCCGCCCCGTCCAGATCCCCGCGGGGACGCGATGGATGGAGCCCTGCAGCCAGGCTCCCGGTCTTCCCGCGTTTCCAACGGCAGCAAGAACAGCTTTTCCAAGGGCGCGGCATGAAGGTTGCTGTGCTGGACCTTGGGTCTCTTTTTGCCAAACTCTTCAAGACCTCCAAGGCGTCCCCCGCGGTCCCCTCCCCGGTGGGCTCCTCCGGCCACTCGGGAGGCGCAGGGTCTGCGGGCACCGTCCCGACCCCGACCCCGACCCCGACCCCGACCCCGACTCCGACCCGGACCCTCCTCCCCGCGCTGGCTCCCGACGCCTCCTCGGCCTTGCGGGGGGCGCCCGCCGCGCTGCACCCCCTGCTCGCCGCCTCCTACGCTCGGGTCTCGGCCGCAGAAGCGGTAGGGTCTCCTTTGCCCTTGGCCGGTAGCTCCAGAGCAGCCAAAATCCCGCCGGCGCCCCCGCCTCTGCCTCCGACCAGCGCGGAGCGCAGCGCCCCGGGGTCCCCGGCCCAGCTGGTGGCCTTGGCGCGGCCGCGCCCCGGGAGCCCACGGCAGCCTCTGCAGCCTGGCCCCGGAGGGCGAGAGCCCAGCGCTCGCAAGGCGCCGGGGCCTGGCCCCAGGACCCTGTTCTTCACCTTGCCTGACATCGGCGAGGAGTGGCCCTCGGACAGCGACTCAGAGGATGGCGCAGGAGGGTGAGTAGCAGCGCGGTGTCCGTCTTTGCCTGGGAACAGCTTGTTCCACCTGCCGCTCCCTCCTTTCCAGGCAGACTCGGAGAACGCGCTGTTTGCAGGAACTTCCGCCAACTACCCAACTCCCTGGGCGCTCCTTGAACTTTTAGGGGTCCCGAATTCCTTGGAGTGGGAGTCTTTTCAAAGATCACCCTGCTCCGACTTTGCCGGAGTAATCCTCTGCTTACTTAGCAGGGGAGAGGCAGGGAGCTTTGAAGAAGGCAAGGAGAATTTAATGTTTCTTTTCCATCGGAAGCACTGATATTTAATTATCAGTCTGCTTTTTCAAGGACTTTAAAAAACGAGTCTTAAAACCCCTTCTTTCCTGCAGAGTATATCAGGCTTGCAAGAAACACACCTTGGCGCCATGATTTTATTTTAATGACTATGAGACACTATGTTGCCTGCTTTCCAAAGATCAGCCCCAGTCTTAGCCCAAGAAATGGGTTGCCTTTGTGTGACATGTGTAGCACTTCGTCGTCAGACACAAAGGGGACGATTTGTAATGCTCCGGAAGCATCTGACTGCATCCCCTGAGGTCCTGAGTCCTTGCTCCAGAGCTCTGAGCTAACACCAACAGCAGTGTATTGCAGACTGTGTATTTTAGAACTAAGGTGAATTTCGGTTTTTAATGTGCAGAGAATATAGCTAGTAGTTCTTCGGTGGATACGAAAATTTCATCCTTTTGAATGAAGAGTAAAACGGTCAAAGCTACATCAGGGAGCTGGTTCACAGATTCCATCATCATACAGTATAAGAAGAGACCTTGTAGCAGCCCAAGTATCACCCCAGCCCCGCCCTCTCCCAAGAGTCCCAACTGGACGATTTTTACAATAAGACTGACTCTAATTAGTTCACAATTTATATTATTACACTTTCACAATACTGTGTGTCTTTGCTGTTACAGATAAGTTGTCAGATAACATTAGGTTGTGGCCTTTCATTTAAAATATTACCTTATCAAAAAAAAATATTACCTTGTCAAATGTGTTTGTCAACTTCCCCTTAAGGAAAAGCTCACCGCATTTGGAAAACTGGCTAGAGTCCATATGCCTAAGGAATTAGACCTTTGTCATTAGCAACTGGTCCTTAACATTTATGCAATTAATGTTTGATGAGCCAGCAGATCTACACTGACTTTAAGCTCCAGTCTGAGTGCTTTTAACAAATAGGCAGTGGAATATAGAGGGGTGACAGCAAGTTAAAAAAAAAAAGCACTATCAGTTTCAGTTCTTGAACATATTAGTTCTTCTGCCTGTATTGTCAAAAAATTGTGAGATTGTTTTTGAATAGCACTGGACTTGGTATTATTTACAGATGAGATTATTCTGCATTAGCAAATACATCCAGTTTTACTGAAACTGAATAAAGTGAATTTTAGGTGATTGGTTTGAGAAATAATACACACTGGAATGTGTTTTTTTAATTTCTTTTTAAAGAAAAAAATGGAAAAAAGGTAGAAATATTACAGAACTTTTAAAAAAAGGATAAACAGTAAAAGATCACTGGTTACTAAATTACATACTGTCCTTTTAAAAATAGTTGTTCAAGTTACAAAATTAGATCATACAAAGTAGACATTCAAGCAGTGAGACTGTAAACAGATCTGTTCAACAATCCAACAAGAACTTAGAAGTATGGTTATCAGTCCTACACACTTAAATATTCATGCAGTTATATCTTTTATAGCACTTCCATTTCCTCTCTTTTTTATAATAGTGATTAGAGCATTTTTTAAAAATGTTATTTAAAGAGAAAAAAAGGAAAAGAAAAAAGGGTAGCAACAATACAGAATTCTAAAAGAAAAAAGAAAAAAACACTAAGAAATCACTAGTTGATAAAATACATATTGTCATCTTGGATGTAGTTGTTCAAGTTACAAATTTAAATGATACATAGTACACATTCAAACAGTGAGACTGCAAACAGTTCTGCTCAAAGATCCAACAAAGATTCAGCAATATGGTCATCTATTTTACACACTCAAACATAACATGCAGTTATATCCCTTAGAGCCTTTTCTTTTCCTCTTTTTTACAATAGCAATTACACATTTTGGTTTTATTACTCTTGTAGTTCTTATCACATTTTACACTAGAGACAATGTGATATTTATAAATATGATTCTTATTTATTTCACTAATGAGGATAGTCTCAAGTTGTCTCCATTTACGATGCAGGCCTCAAGGTCATCCTTTTTTATAGCTGAGTAATATTCCATTGTGTAAAAAATACATTTTTTCATCCACTCTGCAGTTGATGGGCATCTTGGCTGTTTCCAAGATTTAGCTATCACAAATTGTGCTGCTATGAACATAGGTGCACACATATCAATGTGATATGAACTTGTCAGTTCTTCTGGGAAAATATCCAGGAGGGGAATAGCTGGGTTGAATGGAATTTCCAATCCTAGTCTTCTGAGAATTCTCCATATGTATTTCTATATGCAGAATAATCTCATATGGAGCAGTATTCCTTTTTCCCCGCAGCCTCGCCAACATTTGTTATTAGTTGATTTCTTGATGGCAGCTATTCTTTCCGGAGTGAGGTAAATTCTCAGTGTTGTTTTAATTAGCATTTCTCAAATGACCAGTGATGGTGAACATTTCTTCATGTATTTATCTGCAATTTGTATATCTTTCTCTGACAACTGTGTGTTCATCTCAGATGCCCATTTTTGGAGAGGGTCTTTGAATTTTGGGAGCTTGATGTTTTTCAATTCTTTACATGTTCTGGATATAAGTCCTTTGTCTGAGGGGTTGCTGGCTAAAATTCTTTCCCACTCTGTGTGTTTTCTTTTCACTCTGTTGATTTCCTTTGAAGTGTAGAAACTTTTCAATAATGTGAGATCCCAGTTGTTGATTCTTTGAAGTGTTTCCCGTACAGTTTGCATTTTGTTCATAAATTATCTGCCTACCCCTATGTCTCCAAGACTTCTACCTATCTTGTCTTCCAGGAGATTTAGTGTTTCTTTTTTAATATTTAGGTGTTTGATTCATTTAAACTTTAGTTTTGCACATGGTGATATACATGGATCTATTTTCAGTCTTTGGCATGTGGAGAGCCAATTTTTCCAACACCATTTATTAAAGAGACTATCCTTCTTCCAGTGGACGTATTTAGCCCCTTTGTCAAATATCAAGTGGCTGAGTGTCTTTATAGTTGTGCTTGCATCTTCTAATCTGTTCCACTGATCCTCAGGTCTATTTCTTTGCCAGTACCAAGCCGATTTTATCACTGTGGCTTTATAGTACTGTTTCAAGTCAGAAATTGAGATGCCTCCTGCCTTGCTTTTGTTGCCTAGAATTGCCTTTGCAATTCTTCTAGGTTTCTTCTGTTTCCAAATGAATTTTAGGAGTGTTTTCTCCAGATCTGTGGTATTTTGATTGGGATTGCATTACATCTGTATAATAGTTTTGGGAGTATAGCCATTTTCACAATGTTGGTTCTTCCTAACCAAGAGCAAGGAATGTCCTTCCATTTTCTAATATCCTCTTCAATCTCCTTTTTCAGCATAATATAATTTTCAGCATATAGGGCTTTTACATTTTTAGTTAGGTTGATTCCGAAGTATTTCATTTTTTTAGATGTTATTGTAAAGGGCGATATTTCCATAATTTCTCGCTCAGTGAGTTTTTTGTTTGTGTACAGGAATGCCATTGATTTTTGAGCATTGACTTTGTATCCAGCTACACTACTGAACTTGTTTATTACCTCTAGCAGTCTTTTAATGGAGTTTTTTGGGTCTTCTATATAGAGTATCATGTCATCTGCAAATAGTGATAATTTAACTTCTTCCTTTGCTATCTTTATTCCTTTTATTTCTCTCTCTTGTCTGATTGCCCTGGCTAGTGTTT